>VCHN02000015.1:159130-248526 GCA_007115665.2 Sequoiadendron giganteum
TTTCTATCGGTTTTTCTGAATGTTCAATTTCCATTGATTTAATGTGGGGTTCGACGAAAACCTAACTTTAGGGATACATTGCAGACGTGTCACTCGAACTCCCATTTTTCACCCATAATCAATCATGTTTCAAGAAATTTGATTTAGGATTATGCTGTAGATGGCTATTAAGAAACTTTATTTTCTATTGGTATTTGTGAATGTTGAATTTCCATTGATTTAATGTCGAGTTCGAAGAAAACCTGATTTTACGTCTATGTTGAAGATGTGTCATATGAACTCCCATTTTTCAAGCACAATCAACCATATTTTAGATGACCTGTGATTTAGGATTGTGTTTTAGATGACTGTTAAGAACTTTTCTTTTCTATTGGTATTCATGAATGTTGCATTTCCATCGATTTAATGTCGAGTTACACGAAAAACTTTATTTTAAGTCTATGTTGTAGTCATGCCACACGAACTCTCATTTATCACCCACAATCAACCATGTTTTGAGAAGTTTTATTTAGGATTATGTTATGGATGATTGTTAAGAACCTTTATTTTCTATCGATTTTCATGAATGTTGAATTTTCATCAATTTAATGTCAAGTTTGACAAAAACCTTATTAGGCTACATTGCAGATGTGTCATGCGAACTCCCATTTTTTACCCACAGTCAACCATGTTTGGAGAACTTTTATTAAGGATTAAATGTAGATGACTAATGTAGCTCCCATTTTCACCCATAATCAACTATGTTTGGAGAAATTGGATTTTAAGAACCTTTATTTTCTATTGCTTTTCATAAATGATAAGTTCGATGAAAACCTGATTTTAAGGCTACGTTGCAGCTATGTCACATTAAAGATTTAAGATTGTGTTCTAGACGACTATTAAGGACCTTTACTTTTAATTAATTTAATGTCCAATTCAAAGGAAACCAGATTAGAATTTAGAATTTTGTTATAGATGACTATTAAGAACTTTTATTTTGTATCGATGGGTTTTCGTGGATGTTGAATTTCCATAAATTTAATGTTGAGTTCGATGAAAACCATATTTTAAGGCTACATTGTAGCTATGTCATGCAAACTCTCATTTCTGACCCACAATAAACCATGTTTTGATAAGTTTGATTTAGGATTATGTTGGAGATGACTATTAAGAACCTTTATTTTTTATTAATTAAATGTCGAGTTTCACAAAATCTTGATTTTAAGGATATACTGCAACTGTGTCACTTGAACACCCATTTTCACCCACAACCAACCATGTTTGGATAACTCTGATTTAGGACTGTGTTGTAGATGACTATTAAGAACCTTTATATTCTATCGGTTTTCGTGAATTTTGAATTTCCTTCGATTTAATGTCGAGTTCCAGCTTTTTCACGTGAACTCCCATTTTCACCCACAATCAACCATGTTTTGATAACCTTTATTTAGGATTGTGTTGTAGATGACTATCAAGAACATTTGTTTTGTATCCGTTTTTGTGAATGTTGAATTTCCATCGATTGAATGTCGAGGTCAATGACAACCTAATTTTAAGGCTACATTGCAGCTTTGTCACATGAACTCTCAATTTTCAGCCACAATCAACCTTTTTTGGAGTACTTTGATTAAGTATTGTGTTGTAGATGACCATTAAGAACCTTGATTTTCTATCAGTTTTCATGAATTTTGAATTTCCATCGATTTAATATATCTTTCACACATGCCCTGCAAAACCCACATCTTCAATTTTTCCAAAAAAAAAATTATTTCGTAGATTCTATTTTTGAGGGGTTTTTGCATGTTGGTGAAAATTAAGTTTTTCAAAAACCAGACAATCTGGGTTTACTCAAAATGGCATTCTCTACAAAACCCATTTCTTAGACTTTTCTTAAAAAGATTCAAAAATTTTGTATTTGTTCCCTTTACTGCTTTGAAGCACTTTTCAAAATAATCTATCTGTTCCAAAAAATAGACGATCTGGGTCTGTTTAGCTTGTAAGCACATACAAAACCCATATCTTTGATGTTTCCAAAAAAAAAATTGTTATCCTCTTCCATGAATATTGATTTTCCATATATTTTAAGGCGAGTTTGGTTAACACCTAATTTTAAGCTAAATAGCAGCTGTGTCATGCGAATTCCCATTTTTCACCCTAAATTAATTAGGTATGGAGAACTTTGATTTTATATTGTGTTTTAGATTACTATTAAGACCCTTTATTTAATATCGGCTTTTGTCAACATTGATTTTCTATTGATTTACAATCGAGTTTGGCTAACACTTGATTTTAATGCTACATTACAACCTTGTTATGCAAACTCCCTTTTTTCACCTAGAATCAACCATGTAATGAGAACTTTAATTTAGGATTGTGTTGTAGATGACTATTACTGTCCTTTATTTTATATCGCGTTTTGTGAACGTTGATTTTCGATCAATTTACAACAAAGTTCATCTAACACCTGATTTTAAGGATACGTTGCAGATGTGTCATGTAACCTCTAATTTTTCACCCATTATCAACTAGGTTTGGAGAAATTTTATATTAGATTATGTTGTAGATGATATTAAGAACCTTTATTTTCTATTCGTTTTCATGAATGTTGAATTTCCTTCGATTTAATGTGGAGTTCAGCGAACACCTATTTTTAAGGCTACATTGCAACTATGTAATGTGAATTCTCATTTATCACCCATAATCAACTATGTTTGAATAAATTTTCTTTAGGATTGTGTTTTAGATGACAATTAGGATCCTTTATTTTATATTCTTTGTTTTTCTATTGAAGTACAACTAGTTCATCTAACATTTGATTTTAAGGGTACGTTGCAACTGTATCATGCACACTCCCATTTTTCACCCATAATCAACAAGGTTTGGAAAAGTTTGATTTTAGATTGTGTTGTAGATGACTATTAAGAAAGTTTATTTTTTATCAATTTTAATGAATTTCTGAATTTCCATCGATTTAATATCAAGTTCGGTGAACACTTGATTTTAAAGCTACGACGTAGCTATGTCATGTGAACTCCAATTTTTCACCCATAATAAACCATGTTTGGAGAACTTTGATTTAGGATTGTGTTGTAGCTGACAATTAGGATCCTTTATTTTATATTCACTTTCGTGAACGTTTATTTTCGTTTGATTTACAGCCAAGTTCGTCTACAATTAATTTTAAGGCTATAATGTAGTTGTGTCATGCGAACTTCAAGTTTTCACCCATAATCAACATGTTTTGGTTAAGTTTTATTTTAGATTGTGTTGTAGATGACTATTAAGAAGCTTTATTTTCTATCGATTTTTGTCAATGTTGACTTTCCATCGATTTAATGTCAAATTCGGCAAACACCTAATTTTAAGGCTACATTGCAACTCTGCCATGTGAACTCCCATTTTTCACCCATAATCATCCATGTTTGGAGAACTCTGATTTAGGAATGCATTGTAGATGAAAATTAGGATCTTTTATTTTATATTGAATTTCGTGAATGTTTGATTTCGATTGATTTACAACCAAGTTCGTCTAAAAAAGGATTTTAAGGCTATGTTGTAGTTTCATCATGCGAACTCCCATTTTTCACCCATAATGAATAGAGTTTGGAGAAGTTTAATTTTAGATTGTGTTGTAGATGACTATTAATAACCTTTATTTTCTATTGGCTTTTGTTAATGATTGTGGGTGAAAAATTGGAATTCGCGTGACACAACTGCAATGTAGCCTTAAAATCACGTTTTTTCGTCAAACTCAACATTTAATCAATGGAAACTCAACATTCACGAAAACAAATACAAAATAAAGGTTCGTTATAGTCATCTACAACATACTCCTACATCAAAGTTCTTCAAACATGGTTAATTATGCGTGAAATATGGGAGTTCGCGTGACACAGCTGGAATGTAGCCTTATAATCAAGTTTTCATTGAACTCGACATTAAATCATTGGAAATTCAACATTCATAAAAATCGATAGAATATAGAGATTCTTAATAGTCATCTATAACCAAAACCTAACAAAAATTTCTCCGAACATGGTTGATTTTGGGAGAAAAATGCGAGTTTGTTGACACATTTGCAACGCAGCCTTAAAAGTAGGTATTCATCAAACTCAACATTTAATTGATGGAATTAAGCATTCATGAAAACCAATAGAAAATAAATGTTCTTAATAGTTTTCTACAACACAATCTGAAATCAAAGTTCTCCAAACATGGTTGAATGTGGGTGAAAAATTAGAGTTCTCGTGAGAAAGCTACAGCATAGCCTTAAAATAAAGTTTTAGTTTAACTCGAGATTAAATCAATAGAAATTCAACATTCACAAAAATTGATAAAATTTAAAGGTTCTTAATAGTCATCTACAACACAATCCTAATTCAAAGTTCTCCAAACATGATTTATTGTCGGTGAAAATTGGGAGTTAGCGTGACATAGCTGCAACTTACCCTTGAAATCACGATTTCATCAAACTCGACATTAATTCAATGAAAATTCAACATTCACAAAAACTGATAGAAAATAAAGGTTATTAATAGTTATCTACAACACAATACTAAACCTTTATTTTGTAGAACTTTGATTTAGGATTATGTTGTAGATGATTATAATGAACCTTTATTTTGTATTCGTTTTCGTGAATGTTGAGTTTCCATTGATTAAATGTTGAGTTTGACGACAAACGTGATTTTAAGGCTACATTGCAGTTGTGTCACGCGAATTACGATTTTTCACCCACTATCAACCATGTTTGGAGAACTTTGATAGAGGATTGTGGTTTAGATGACTATTAAGAACCTTTATTTTCTATCAGTCTTTGTGAATTTTGAATTTTCATCGATTTAATGTCGAGTTTATTGAAAACATTATTTTAAGGTTATTTTGATACTGTGTCATGCGAACTCCCATTTTTCACCCGCAATCAATCATGTTTGGAAAATTTTGATTTAGGATTGTGTTATAGATGACTATTAAAATATTTATTTTCTATCGATTTTTGCGAATTTTGAATTTTCATTTATTTAATGTTGAATTCGACGAAAACCTATTTTTAATGCTGAGTTGCAGCTTTGTCACGTGAACTCCCATTTCTTCAAATATAATCAACCATGTTTGAAGATCTTTGTTTAGGATTTTGTTGTAGATACTATTAATAACCTTTATTTTCTATCGATTTTTGTGAATGTTGAATTTTCAAAGATTTAAAATTATGTTGAAGATCTTTGTTTAGGATTGTGTTGTAGATAACTATTAATAACCTTTATTTTCTATTGAGTTTGACCAAATCATATTTCAAGGCTACGTTGCAGTTGTGTCACGCAATCTCCCATTTTCCACCCTCAATCAACCATGTTTCGAGAACTTTCATTTAGGATTGTGTTTTAGATGACTATTAAGAGTCTTTATTTTCTATTGATTAAGTGAATGTTCAATTTCATTCAATTTAATGTCGAGTTAGACAAAAACCTAATTTTAACGCTATGTTACAGAAGTGTTGTGCAAAATCCCATTTTTCACCCATACTCAACCATCTTTGAAGAAGTTTCATTTAGGATTATGTTGTAGATGACTTTTAATAATCTTTATTTTCTATCGGTTTTTCTGAATGTTGAGTTCAACGGAAACCTAATTTTAAGCCTGAGTTGCAGCTTTTTCACTTGAATTCCCATTTTTCAGACATAATCAACCATGTTTGAAGAAATTTCATTTAGTATTGTGTTGTAGATAACTATAATAACCTTTATTTTCTATCAGTTTTTGTGAATGTTGAATTTTAATTCATTTAATGTTGAGATTGATGAAATCGTGATTTCAAAGGTACGTTGCAACTATGTCACACGAACTCCCAATTTTCACCGACAATAAATCATGTTTGGAGAAGTTTGAATTATGATTGTGTTGTAGATGACTATTAAGAACCTTTCATTTTTTTCAATTTTTGTGAATGTTGAATTTCCATCGATTGAATCTCGAGTTAAACTAAAACTTTATTTTAAGGCTATGTTGTAGCATTCTCACGCGAACTCTAATTTTTCACCCACATTCGACCACGTTTGGAAAACTTTGATTTCGGATTGTGTTGTAGAAAACTATTAAGATCATTTATTTTCTATTGGTTTTTGTGAATGTTTAATTTTCATCGATTAAATGTCAAGTTCGATGAATAGCTAATTTTAAGGCTATGTTGTAAATATGTCAATGAACTCGCATTTTTGACTCACAATCAACC
This sequence comes from Sequoiadendron giganteum, assembly GCA_007115665.2. Taxonomy (NCBI): domain Eukaryota; kingdom Viridiplantae; phylum Streptophyta; class Pinopsida; order Cupressales; family Cupressaceae; genus Sequoiadendron; species Sequoiadendron giganteum. Next base: position 165,339 of record VCHN02000015.1, read on the forward strand.
ATAGTTGGAGAAATTTTTGTTACGTTTGTTTTATAGATGACTATTAAGAATCTCTATATTCTATTGGTTTTCGTGAATGCTGAATTTCCAATGATTTAATGTTGAGTTCAATGAAAACCTTATTATAAGGCTACATTCCAGCTGTGTCACGCGAACTCCCATGTTTGACACATAATTAACCATGTTTGGAGAACTTTCATTTAGGATTATGTTGTAGATGACTATAATGAACCTTGATTTTGTATTCGTTTTCGTGAATGTTGAGTTTGACGAAAAACATGATTTTAGGGCTACATTCCAGCTTTGTCACGCGAATTCCCATTTTTCACCCACAATCAACCATGTTCGGAGAAATTTGATAGTGGATTGTTTTTGAAATGACTATTAAGAACCTTTATTTTCTATCAGTTTTCGTGAATCTTGAATTTCCATTGATTTGATGTCGAGTTTATTGAAAACATTATTTTAAGGTTATCTTGAAATTGTGTCATGCAAACTCCGATTTTTCACCCACAATCAATCATTTTTGGAGAATTTTGATTTAGGATTGTGTTATAGATGACATTTAAAATATTTATTTTCTATCGATTTTTGTGAATTTTGAATTTTCATTGATTTAATGTTCAGTTCAACGAAAACCTATTTGTAAGGCTGAGTTGCAGCTTTGTCACATCAACTCCCATTTTTTCAGCTATATATATCAACCATGTTTGAAGATCTTTGTTGAGGATTGTGTTGTAGATAACTATTAATAACCTTTATTTTCTATCAGTTTTTGTGAATGTTGAATTTTCATTGATTTAATGTTGAGATTGATGAAATCATGATTTCAAAGGTCGAGTTAGACGAAAACCTAATTTTAACGCTATGTTACAGAGGTGCCATGCAAACTCCCATTTTTTACCCACACTCAAACATCTTTGGAGAACTTTGATTTAGGATTATTTTGTAGATGACTTTTAATAATCTTTATTTTCTATCGGTTTTTGTGAATGTTGATTTTTCGTCGATTTAATGTTGAGTTCGACGGAAACCTAATTTTAATTCTAAGTTGCAGCTTTTTCACGTGAATTCCCATTTTTTAGACATAATCAACCATGTTTGAGGAAATTTCATTTAGTATTGTGTTGTAGATAACTATTAATAACCTTTATTTTCTATCAGTTTTCGTGAATGTTGAATTTTCATTCATTTAATGTTGAGATTGATGAAATCGTGATTTCAAAGGTACGTTGCAGCTATGTCACACGAACTCCCAATTTTCACGGACAATAAATCATGTTTGGAGAACTTTGAATTAGGATTGTGTTGTAGATGACTATTAAGAAAATTTATTTTTTATCAATTTTTTTGAATGTTGAATTTCCATTGATTTAATTTCGAGTTAAACTAAAACTTTCTTTTAAGGGTATGTTGTAGCTTTCTTACACGAACTCTAATTTTTCACCCACATTCAACCATGTTTGGAGAACTTTGATTTCGGATTGTCTGGTAGAAGACTGTTAGAAACATTAATTTTCTATTGGTTTTCGTGAATGTTTAATTTCCATCGATTAAATGTCGAGTTCGATGAATACCTAATTTTAAGCCTGCATTGCAAATGTGTCAACGAACTCGGATTTTCACCCACAATCAACAATGTTTGGAGAAATTTTTGTAAGGTTTGTGTTATAGATGACTATTAAGAATCTCTATATTCTATTGGTTTTCGCGAATGTTGAATTTCCAATGATTTAATGTCGAGTTCAATGAAAACCTGATTATAAGGCTACATTCCAGCTATGTCACGTGAACTCCCATGTTTCACGTATAATTATCCTATGTTTGGAGAACTTTGATTTAGGATTATGTTGTAGATGACTATAATGAACCTTTATTTTGTATTCGTTTTCGTGAATGTTGAGTTTCCATTGATTAAATGTTCAGTTTGACAAAAAACATGATTTTAAGGCTACATTGCATCTGTGTCACGCGAATTCCTATTTTTCACCCTCAATCAACCATATTTGGAGAACTTTGATAGGGGATTGTGTTTTAAATGACTATTAAGAACATTAAATTTCTATCAGTTTTTGTGAATCTTGAATTTCCATCGAGTTAATGTCGAGTTTAATGAAAATATTATTTTAAGGTTATCTTGAAACCGTGTCATGCAAACTCCCATTTTTCACCCACAATCAGTCATGTTTGGAGAATTTTTATTTAGCAATGTGTTATAGATGACTATTAAAATATTTATTTTCTATCGATTTTTGTGAATTTTGAATTTTCATTGATTTAATGTTGCGTTCGACGAAAACCTATTTTTAAAGCAGAGTTACAGCTTTGTCATGTGAACTCCCATTTTTTTTGCTGTAATCACCCATGTTTGAAGATCTTTGTTTAGGATTGTGTTGTAGATAACTATTAATAACCTTTATTTTCTATGATTTTTTCTGAATGTTTAATTTTAAAGGATTTAATGTCGAGTTTGACCAAATCATGATTTCAAGGCTACGTTGCAGCTGTGTCACGCGATATCCCATTTTTCACCCTCAATCAACCATGTTTGGAGAACTTTGATTTAGGATTGTGTTGTAGATGACTATTAAGAATCTTTATTTCCTATTGGTTTTCGTGAATGTTCAATTTCATTCAATTTAATGTCGAGTTAGACGAAAACCTAATTTTAACGCTATGTTACAGAGGTGTCATGCAAACTCCCATTTTCCACCCATACTCAACCATCTTTGGAGAACTTTGATTTAGGATTATGTTGTAGATGACTTTTAATAATCTTTATTTTCTATCAGTTTTTGTGAATGTTGATTTTTTGTCAATTTAATGTTGAGTTCGACGGAAAACCTAATTTTAAGGTTGAGTTGCAGCTTTGTCACGTGAATTCCCATTTTTCAGATATAATAAACCATGTTTAAAGAACTTTGATTTACTATTGTGGTGTAGATAACTATTAATAACTTTTATTTTCTATCAATTTTCGTGAATGTTGAGTTTGATGAAATCGTGATTTCAAAGGTATGTTGCAGGAGTGTCACACGAACTCCCAATTTTCACTTACAATAAATCATGTTTGAAGAACTTTGAATTAGGATTGTGTTGTATATGACTATTAAGAACCTTTTATTTTTATCAATTCTTGTGAATGTTGAATTTCCATCGATTTAATCTCGAGTTAAACTAAAACTTTATTTTAAGGCAATGTTGTTGCTTTCTTACGCGAACTCTAATTTTTCACCCACATTCAACCATGTTTGTAGAACTTTGATTTCAGATTGTGTTGTAGAAGACTATTAAGAACATATATTTTCTATTGGTTTTCGTGAATGTTTAATTTCCATCGATTAAATGTCGAATTCGATGAATACCTAATTTTAAGGCCGCCTTGCAAATGTGTCAACGAACTCGCATTTTTCACCCACAATCAGCCATGTTTAGAGAAATTTTTGTTAGGTTTGTGTTATAGATGACTATAAAGAATCTCAATATTCTATTGGTTTTCGTGAATGTTGAATTTCCAATGATTTAATGTCGAGTTCAATGAAAACCTGATTATAACGCTACATTCCAGCTGTGTCACTCGAACTCCAATGTTTCATGCATAATTAACCATGTTTGGAGAACTTTGATTTAGGATTATGTTGTAGATGACTATAATGAACCTTTAATTTTTATCAATTTTTGTGAAGGTTGAATTTCCATCGATTTAATCTCGAGTTAAACTAAAACTTTATTTTAAGGCTATGTTGTAGCTTTCTCACGAGGTTATCCAAGGAAGGAGGTAGTACATAATTTTACACAATTTTCAGTGCGGAATGAATCATAACCATGTGTTTTCAGGATAATATCACTTTTTGGTTGAGTAGACAAATTCTCATTGTGTGAGGAGTAGAAGGGGTGAGAATGAGTGTGTTTCAAAGTAGTTAAAATAACCAATCAATTATACTCTTATTGAGTTTTTATCCATGAGTAAAACAATAGATTTGTTATCATTAACTGGACAAACATTTTCGACAATAATGTTGTTTGGTGTAAAAATTCAAATTGCAGATGGAAGTAATTATTCTTAACGTTGCTATTTAATTATGAAATTTAATAATAATATTAAAAAATTAAAATTTAGAAAGTGACATTATTATTTTTACTTCTACGATTAAATAATCATAAAATTATCAACTGAGAACTGTGAGAAGAATTATTATTAAAAGTGAATAAACAAAGAATTAAAAATATATAAATAAAGTCTTGTCACAATTAAACAATAGAAATTAGTTCCCCATCATATTGAAGTGGTGGCAGACGAATGGAATTAATTTTCTATCTACTCACCACCCAGGGATATCTCTTCCAATCTAGATTGCTTGACTGGTTTTGTGGTTCGGTGGGTATTCACGTTGGTTCACTGACAATGCCATAATGACTCTTACTGTCACATTTATGGTGCGCTAAATATTTTTGTGGAATGGATTTGGTAGCACTGTCAATCTATATTTTGGGGATCTTCCACCCACCGTGGAAAGGAATGATATGATGGTAAGCCATGATATTGCTGGCAAGATAGGCGTTTGTGGTGGAGGATACAGGAGCTTGAATGCAAGTCATGGGTAGCATTAATGATGCAATTTTGAGCATAGGCGTGAGGAACCTGTTATTGTTTATGAGAATACCCGCAGTGTGGAGAGAACGAGGATGGCTATTAGCATAAAACTTTAAAAAATTCATTTCACCCTTCCGCCATTCACTTACTGGCTATTCCCGTCCACTGTGTCATGGAAGGGTGGTTGCATCATGGATGTTGTGACTAAACAGGGATGCTCCAAAAACTCCTTGTTAGAAGTAGATTACTCCTTGATGATGGGAAATGCCAACTTATAGTGAAGTCAAATTCAATATAATGTAGCTTCTTGAGAAAGCTCTCATGCCCAACCTGTTTCCGATAATGTTGGTGAATGAGGCCCTTTCTTCTCCTCGAAAGAAATTTGTTGTGTTGGCTCCCAGTGAGCTGCAGAGAAGATAGTTGTGTATTCGTTGGCTTTCTACCCGGCCTGCACCATGGGAGGTATTCTCAGTTGTGGTCTCACTTACATTGGCGTACCCATCTCAATCTGGTCAAAAGCGTTATGCAGGTATTCTTCTGATGTTTGGTCAGTGGAAACTCAAATTTTGATTTCAATGTGTACTTGGTTTTGGAGGTCGAGATTTGTGTCAAGTCAATATTTTCCTTCAAGTGTGTGTGGGTACCCCAATTATTGGCTGAGGGGTGTTTTCTTCATATTTTCTGTTGGGGAATTTAAATCAATTTGCTTCTAGTATATGTGTATTGCGTTCAAGATTTTGGGTTAACTAAAATGTCCATGTAAGGAAGAGAGTTTCATTTGAGTGCAGTCCACCCAACACTTACAATCTTATTTTGCGCTCCCACATTGTATATGCATGTCTTTAAATTATTTCAAAGATAGAGTATGAAATCAACCGATCACTCTGCATTGATATAGTGTGCACGAAGATAGCCTTATCCTCTCTGAATTTTCTAGTCAGAGGAACAGCAGTTTATAAGCATTGAAGCTAAGCAGTCCTCAATATCAGAATGGTAGAAAGTTTTAACGCCCAGGCTTGCAATAATGACTTTAATGATCTTTCATTGGAGATCTGCAATGGCAAATGCATAGTTTGGCTGCCATATTAAGCATTGTAGATTAGTTAATTCTGACACAATATCATAAAAAGTTCCTGAAAAGCTGTTGCTTGGTATTTATTCTGATTTAGAACCAGCACACAGAAAATGGAGAATTTAGTTAATTGATAGCACCTCTATTTTTATTTATTTAAGTAAACTGTATTTTTTCCAGCTAGCACCGAGGCTTAAGAAGTACTAGTATGCCACGGGAAAAAATAATTATTTGAGCATTACTTGTATATACAGGATAGAGCTAGATATTTATTCCGTTTTCCTTTCAACAAGTCCAAATATTGTAGAATGTTTGAAATGGAGTGTGCTGGTTTCAATTAGTTGTTGTTCAGAGTTAGGATTTAAAATTTCATTATATCTTCATTTACATTAAGTAATAATTGTGTTGAAATGAATGTTGATCTAATGCCTACTTCACTATGAAACTGACTTTTCTGTCATAAAAATAGAATCCAATTTTCAGGTTAGACTTGCTTACCTTGTTTGGGTGCTGAATTCTATGAATAAGACTCTTCTATTATGAAAATACATGATTGTCGTGAATGAACACACACCTACTAATATCCAAACTCATCTTTCAATAAGTTATTCTGCTGGGCTATTATAGGCACAGAAATATTAGTAAAATAATTATTCCTAAAACAAAATTCTAACATTTGTATTAAGAGATAGGTTCTTTATAAATATTATTGAGATACTTAATTTGGATACTGTAGTGGGACAGAGCATTTACTAATTTAACTTTGGTAAGACTATTTCAATAAAAAGGACCTTCCATTGAATTTTATACATCAAAAAAAAAGATTTAAGGCAAGTAGATTAACTTTGGTAAGACTATTTCAATAAAAAAGACCTTCCATTGAATTTTATACATCAAAAAGAAAGATTTAAGGCAAGTAGATTAAGCCGAGCATAGCATATACTCTATTTTCTAGATAACTCAATTTAACCATGGATTTTATTTCATATAACAGAGTACATTTTATTTGATTCTTCATCTAATACGACCTATGTATTATCAAATATAAACCCATATTCTCTCATCTCAAAAACAGAATAAAGTTGCAGGTATGTTGTGTTCACAACTGTTAAGGTGTTGAATTTAACCAGTTGTTTAAGGTGCTTAATCAGATTTCTCTTTCAAAGGCATCTCACTTGCATATCTATGCCTGCATATATACAATAATTATACAAATGCATGGGAACTACATTATTTTTCTTATGTTGAACAGTGTGTGTGTGCTGATGTTTGAATGGTAAGGCTGATTGAAAAAAAAAAAAAAACTGTTCTCATGTCTTTATGAACACAAAAAAATCCTTTTTGGGTTTTAATCCTCTACTCTCTAGCTTTTCGAAACATTTAAAAGTTTTAAATTTCGTTAAGAAACACGAATTCTATGATTTTTTCAAGACAACCCTGTCTTGTTGAAGAACTATTCACTTACATTGAATTTCTTTTTTTTTTACCTCATTTATTATATTCATGAAGTGTTTTTATTATAATAATAATGTGTGATAGAACCTCAAATAGCAATTGCGTATATGTAAATATATATAGAAAGATAGAGCTCCATTTATTAGACTTATTTGTTGTACATTGATGAGAGAAAACAATCGCTAATATCATTTATTATGCTTAATATAAATCTATAATGACATTGGTAAATGATTCTTTTTGTGGTTGTATACCTCATTTTATAAGCATAATAAATTATTTAAAGTTATTAAAAGTTGTTAACAAAGATCTTAATCATTATTAATCATTGATTCGTAATGGAAATGGATAATAATTTTACTATGGTATGTATTTTAATTAAAAAGATATGAGAGATTATAATATGATGCTCTTATTGGTATGTCATTATCAATTTATTTATTGATGTGGGGTTGTCCACTAGAAATGTGATATAGGCATGTTCATCTAGAATACATTATCTCTTGTGATTGCTATAAAATGAAAACCGTGAGGTTATTATATGTTTTTGAATGCGAATATAGTTCAAGAAATCTAATACTAAATATGGGACAATGAGCCACACCTACAACATTAGTAAGTATAACATGACACATTTATATAGGTTTTAAGTTTTTCGTGTGAGCACTACTATTCTTTTGTTCCCCTTTATTTTTGTTAATTATAAGGGTTGAATATTGAGTTTGGGAGTAGATGAGGGTTGTGTGTGCATTATCTAGTTATTTTAGAAAATAAAAATAAAAATCTTGAGAAATACTGTGTGGGCCTAGTCATGATCCTTGACCCTGAACTATTATTACCTATTATTATTGTGTGGAGAGGTGTTAGTGGGTTGTGATGAAGGTCGTTGTTAAGCCATCTTTGTAGCCTAGCGATTATATTCCATGTTATCCAACCATGCGGGAGATGGTTGAAGTCCAAATGTTGAACTACGGTTCCTCTGCGAATTATATACGTAGGCAAGGCCGTCAGAGACGAGCCCCCGAGGAATTAGGTCTGTCCCATAGGCTTGTTCTCTTATTATTACTTAAAAAACCTATTTTTAAGGCTGAGTTGCAGCTTCATCACGTGAACTCCAATTTTTTTAGCTATAATCGACCATGTTTGAAGATCTTTGTTTAGGATTATAGAAAAGAAAGGTTCTTAAAAGTCATTTACAACACAAAATTCTACATCAAAGTTCTCAAAACATGGATGATTGTGTGTGAAGAATGGGAATTTGCGTGAAATAGCTGCAATGTAGCAATCAAGTTTTTTTTGAACTGAACATTAAAATGATGGAGTTTCAACATTCTCAAAAATTGATAGAAAAAAAAGGTTCTTAATAGTCATCTACAACACAATCCTAAATCAAAGTTGTCAAAACAAGGTTTATTCTGGGTGAAAAATGGGAGTTCGCCTTGTAAAACTACAATGTAGCCTTAAATGAAGCTTTTTGTCGAACTCGACATTAAATCGATGGAAATTCAACATTCACAAAAACTGATAGAAAATAAAGGTTCTTAATAGTCATCCACAACACAATCCTAAATCAAACTTATCCAAACATGGTTGATTATGGGTGAAAAATGAGAGTTCATATGACACAACTGCAAAATAGCCTTAAAATCAGGTTTTCGGCGAACTCAACATTAAATCGATGGAAATTCAAAATTCACGAAATGTGATAGAAAATAAAGGTTCTTAATAGTAGTCTACAACACAATCCTAAATAAAATTTCTCCAAACAAAGTTGATTGTGGTTGAAAAATGGGAGTTCGCGTGACACAGCACCAACATAGCCTTGAAATCAGGTTTTTGTCAAACTCTACACTAAATCGATGAAAATTCAACATTCACGAAAATCGATAGAAAATTAAGGTTTTTAATAGTCATCTAGAACATAATCCTAAATCAAAGTTCCTGAAACATGGTTGATTGTGGGTGAAAATGAGAGTTCGTGTCACATAGCTGCAATGTAGCCTTAAAATCAGGCTTTCGTCGAACTTGACATTAAATCAATGGAAATTCAACATTCAAGAAAACTGTTAGAAAATAAAGGTTATTAATATTCATCAACAACACAATGCTAACTGAAAGTTCTCCAGACATAGTGTATTGTTGGTGAAAAGTGGGATTTCGCATAACACAGCTACAACATAGCCTTAAAATGATGTTTTCATCAAACTCGACATTAAATTGATGGAAATTCAATATTCACGAAAATTGATAGAAAATAAAGGTTTTTAATAGTCATCCACAACCCAATCCTAAATCAAAGTTCTCCAAACATGGTTGCTTGTGCGTGAAAAATGGGATTTCACGTGATACAGCTGCAACGTAGTCTTAAAATTGAGTTTTTGTCGAACTCGACATTAAATCGAAGGAAATTCAACATTCAAAAAAACAAATAGAAAATAAAGGTTCTTAATAGTCATCTACAAGACAATACATAATCAGAGTAGTTTGATTGCGGGTAAAAAATGGGAGTTTGCGTGACACATCTGCAATGTAGCATTAAAATCAGGTTTTCATCGAACTCATTATTAAATCGATGAAAATTTGAAATTCACAAAAATCTATAGAAAATAAAGGCTCTTAATAGTTATCTACAACACAATCCTAAAACAAAGTTCTTCAAACATGGTTGATTATGGATTAAAAATGGGAGTTCACGTGACAAACCTGCACCGTAGCCTTAAAATCAGGTTTTCATCGAACTCAACATTAAATCGATGAAAATTTAGCATTGACGAAAATCAATAGAAAATAAAGGTTCTTAAAATCAAATTTCTCCAAACATAGTTGATTATGGGTGAAAAATCGGAGTTCGCGTCACACGTTTTCAACGTAGCCTTACAATTAGGATTTTGTTCAACTCGATATCAAATTATTGGACATTGGACATTCACAAAAACCGATAGAAAATAAAGGTTCTTAATAGTCATCTACAACACAATCTTAAATCAAATTTCTCCAAACATGGTTGATTGTACGTGAAAAATGGGAGTTCGCGTGACAGAGCTGCAATGTAGTCTTAAAATAAGGTTTTTGTTGAACTCAACATTAAATCATTGAAAATTCAACATTGATGAAAACCGATAGAAAAAGAAGGTTCTTAATAGTCATCTACAAAACAATACTAAATCAAAGTTCTCCAAACATGGTTGATTGACAGTGAAAAATGGGAGTTCACGTGACAACTGCAGCCTTAAAATCAGGTTTTCGTTGAACTTGACAATAATTCGTTGGAACGTAACATTAAAATGAGGTTTTCGTCAAACTTGACATTAAATCAATGGAATTTCAACATTCACAGAAACTAATAGAAAATAAAGGTTTTTAATAGTCATCTAAAACATAATACTAAATTAAAAGTTCTCCAAACATGGTTGATTGTGGGTGACAAATGGGAGTTCGCGTGACACGGCTGCAACGTAAACTTAAAATCTAGTTTTCATCAATCTCGACAATAAATCGACGAAAATTCAAAATTCACGAAAACGAATAGAAAATTAAAGTTCTTAATAGTTATCTACAACACAATCCTAATTAAAAGTTATCCAAACATGGTTTACTGTGGAAATGGGAGTTCGCATGACAAAGCTGCAATGTAGCCATAAAATCAGGTTTTAATCGAGCTCGACATCAAAGCGATGGAAATTCAACATTCACGAAAGCCAATTGGAAATAAAGGTTTTTATATTCATCTACAACGTAATCCTAAATCAAAGCTCTCAAAACTTCGTTAATTATGGGTCAAAAATGGGAGTTCGCCTGACATGTCTACAACATAGCCTTAAAATTAGGTTTTCGTCGAACTCCAGATTAAATTGATGGAAATTGAACATTCTCAAAAACTGATACAAAATAAATGTTCTTAATAGTCATCTAAAATACAATACTAAATCAAACTTCTCCAAACATGGTTGATTGTGGGCGAAAAATGAGAGTTCGCATGAAACAGCTACAACGTAGCCTTAAAATCAGGTTATCATCTAACTTGATGATAAATTGATGGAAATTCAACATTCATTAAAACCAATAGAAAATAAAGGTTCCTAATAGTTATCCACTACACAATCCTAAATAAAAGTTATCCAAACATGGTTGATTATAAGGCTACATTCCAGCTGTGCCACGGGAACTCCTGCGTTTCACGCATAATTAACCATGTTTGGAGAACTTTGATTTAGGATTTTGTTGTAGATGACTATTAAGAATCTTTATTTTCTATTGGTTTTCGTGAATGTTCACTTTCATTCAATTTAAGGTCAAGCTAGAAGAAAACCTAATTTTAATGCTATGTTATAGAGGTGCCATGCAAACTCCCATTTTTCACCCATACTCAACTATCTTTGGAGAACTTTGATTTAGGATTATGTTGTAGATGAATTTTAATAATCTTTATTTTCTATCAGTTTTTGTGAATATTGATTTTTCGTCGATTTAATGTAGAGTTCGATCGAAACCTAATTTTAAGGCTGAGTTGCAGCTTTGTCACGTGAATTCCCATTTTTCAGACATAATCAACCATGTTTGAAGAACTTTGATTTAGTTGTCTGAACTATTAATAACCTTTATTTTCTATTAGTTTTCGTGAATGTTGAATTTTCATTGATTTTATTTTGAGTTTGATGAAATTGTGATTTCAAGGGTACGTTGCAGCTGTGTCACACGAACTCCCAATTTTCATCGACAATAAATCATTTTTGGAGAACTATGAATTAGGATTTTGTTGTAGATGACTATTAAGAACCTTTAATTTTTATCAATTTTTGTGATGTTGAATTTCCATCGATTTAATCTCGAGTTAAACTAAAATTTTATTTTAAGTCTTTGTTGTAGCTTTCTCACGCGAACTCTAATTTTTCACCCACATTCAACTATGTTTGGAGAACTTTGATTTTGGATTGTGTTGTAGCAGACTATTAGGAACATTTATTTTCGATTGGTTTTCGCGAATGTTTAATTTCCATTGATTAAATGTCAAGTTCGATGAATACCTAATTTGAAGGCTACGTTGCAAATGTGTCAACGAACTCGTATTTTTCACCCACAATCAACCATGTTTGGAGTAATTTTTGTTAGGTTTGTTTTATAGATGACTATTAAGAATCTCTATATTCTATTGGTTTGCGTGAATGTTGAATTTCCAATGATTTAATGTCGAGTTCAATGAAAACATAATTATAAGGCTACATTTCAGCTATGTCACGAGAACTCCCATGTTTCACACATAATTAACCATGTTTGGAGAACTTTGATTTAGGATTATTTTGTAGATGAATATAATGAACCTTTATTTTGTATTCGTTTTCATGAATGTTGAGTTTCCATTGATTAAATGTTGAGTTTGAGCAAAAACTTGATTTTAAAGCTACATTGCAGCTGTGTCACGCAAATTCCAATTTCCCACCCATAATCAACAATGTTTGAAGAACTTTGATAGAGGATTGTGTTTTAAATGACTATTAAGAACCTTTATTTTCTATCAATTTTCGTGAATGTTGAATTTTCATTGATTTAATGTTGAGTTTGATGAAATCGTGATTTCAAAGGTACGTTGCAGCTGTGTCACACGAACTCCCAATTTTTACCAACAATAAAACATGTTTGGAAAACTTTGAATTACGATTGTGTTTTAGATGACTATTATAAACCTTTAATTTTTATCATTTTTTGTGAATGTTGAATTTCAATCAATTTAATCTTGAGTTAAACTAAAACTTTATTTTAAGGCTATGTTGTAGCTTTCTCACGCGAACTCAAATTTTTCACCCATTCAACCATATTTGGAGAACTTTGATTTTGGATTGTGTTGTAGATAACTATTAATAACCTTTATTTTCTACCAGTTTTCCTGAATGTTGAATTTTCATTGATTTAATCTTGAGTTTGATGAAATCATGATTTCAATGGTGCATTATAGCTGTGTCACATGAACTCCCAATTTTTAGCCACAATAAATCATGTTTGGAGAACTTTGAATTAGCATTGTGTTGTAGATGACTATTAAGAAACTTTAATTTTTATCAATTTTTTGAAATTTTTGAATTTCCATCGATTTAATCTTGAGTTAAACTAAAACTTTATTTTAAGGCTATGTTGTAGCTTTTTCACGCAAACTCGAATTTTTCACCCACATTCAACCATGTTTGGAGAACTTTGATTTCGGATTGTGTTGTAGATAACTATTAATAACCTTTAATTTCTACCAATTTTCCTGAATGTTGAATTTTCATTGATTTAATGTTGAGTTTGATGAAACCGTGATTTCAATGGTGCGTTACAGCTGTGTCACATGAGCTCCCAATTTTCAGCCACAATAAATCATGTTTGGAGAAATTTGAATTAGGATTGTGTTGTAGATGACTATTAAGAACCTTTATTTTTTATCAATTTTTGAATTTCCATCAATTTAATCTCGAGTTAAACTAAAACTTTATTTTAAGGCTATGTTGTAGCTTTCTCACGCGAACTCTAATTTTTCACCCACATTCAACCATGTTTGGAGAACTTTGATTTCGGATTGTGTTGTAGAAGACTATTAAAAACATTTATTTTCTATTGGTTTTCGCGAATGTTTAATTTCCATCGATTAAATCTCGAGTTTGATGAATACCTAATTTTAAGGCTACGTTGCAAATGTGTCAACGAGCTCACATTTTTCACCGACAATCAACCATGTTTGGATAACTTTATTTTAGGTTTAGGGTTTTCATATATGTTGAATTTCCAATGATTTAATGACGAGTTCAATGAAAACCATACTATAAGGCTATATTCCAACTGTGTCACGGGAACTCCCATGTTTCACGCATAATTAACCATGTTTGGAGAACTTTTATTAAGGATTATGTTGTAGATGACTATAATGAACCTTTATTTTGTATTCATTTTCGTGAATGTTGAGTTTCTCAAAAAACGTGATTTTAAGGCTACATTGCAGCTGTGTCATGTGATTTCCCATTTTTCACCCACAATCAACCATGTTCGGAGAACTTTCATAGAGGATTGTGTTTTAAATGACTATTAAGAACCTTTATTTTCTATTAGTTTTCGTGAATCTTGAATTTCCATCGATATAATGTCGAGTTTATTGAAAACATTATTTTAAGCTTATCTTGAAACTGTGTCATGCGAACTCCCATTTTTCAACCACAATCAATCACGTTTGGAGAAGTTTGATTTAGGATTGTGTTATAGATGACTATTAAAATATTTATTTTCTTTCGATTTTTGTGAATTTTGAATTTTTATTGATTTAATGTTGAGTTCGACGAAAACCTATTTTTAAGGCTCAGTTGCAGCTTTGTCACCTGAACTCCCTTTTTTTGGCTATAATCAACCATGTTTGAAGATCTTTGTTTAGAATTGTGTTGTAGATAATTATTAATAACTTTTATTTTCTACCGGTTCTTTTGAATGTTGAATTTTCATGGATTTAATGTCGAGTTTGACCAAATCATGATTTCAAGGCTACATTGCAGCTGTGTCACGCGATCTCCCATTTTTCACCCACAATCAACCATGTTTGGAGAACTTTGATTTAGGATTGTGTTGTAGATGACTATTAAGAATCTTTATTTTCTATTGATTTTCGTGAATGTTCAATTTCATCCAATTTAATGTCGAGTTAGACGAAAACCTAATTTTAATGCTATGTTACAGAGGTGTCATGCAAACTCCTATTTTTCACCCATACTCAACCATTTTTCGAGAAATTTGATTTTGGATTATGTTGTTGATGACTTTTAACAATCTTTATTTTCTATCAGTTTTTGAGAATATTGAGTTTTCGTCGATTTAATCTTGACTTGGATGGAAACATTTTTTTAAGGCTGAGTTACAACTTTGTCATGTGAATTCCCATTTTTTAGACATAATCAAGCATGTTTTAAGAACTTGGATTTAGTATTGTGTTGTAGATAACTATTAATAACCTTTATTTTCTATCAATTTTCGTGAATGTTTAATTTTCATTGATTTAATGTTGAGTTTGATGAAATCATGATTTCAAAGGTACGTTGTAGCTACGTCAAACGAACTCCCAATTTTCACCAACAATTAATCATGTTTGGAAAACTTTGAATTAGGATTGTGTTGTAGATGACTATTAAGAACCTTTAATTTTTATCAATTTTTGTGAATGTTGAATTTCCATCGATTTAAAATTGAGTTCAACTAAAACTTTATTTTAAGGCTATGTTGTAGCTTTTTCACGCGAACTCTAATTTTTCACCCACATTCAACCATGTTTGGAGAACTTTGATTGCGGATTGTGTTGTAGAAGACTATTAAAAACATTTATTTTCTATTGGTTTTCATGAATGTTTAATTTCCATCGGTTAAATGTTGAGTTTGATGAATACCAAATTTTAAGGCTGTGTTGCAAATGTGTCAACGAATTCACATTTTTCACCCACAATCAACCATGTTTGGAGAAATTTTTAGTAGGTTTGTGTTATAGATGACTATTAAAAATCTCTATATTCTATTGGTTTTTGTGAATGTTTAATTTTCAATGATTTAATGTCGAGTTCAATGAAAATTTGATTATAAGCCTACATTCCAGCTGTGTCATGCGAACTCCCATGTTTCACGCATAATTAACCATGTTTCGAGAACTTTGATTTAGGATTATGTTGTAGATGACTATAATGAACCTTTATTTTGTATTCGTTTTCATGTATGTTGAGATTCCATTGATTAAATGTTGAGTTTGACAAACTCCCATTTTTCAACCATGATCAATGATGTTTGGAGAATTTTGATTTAGGATTTTGTTATAGATGACTATTAAAATATTTATTTTCTATCGATTTTTGTAAATTTTGAATTTTCATTGATTTAATGTTGAGTTCGACGAAAACCTATTTTTAAGGCTGAGTTGCAGCTGTGTCACGTGAACTCCCATTTTTTCAGCTATAATCAACCATGTTTGAAGATCTTTGTTTAGGATTGTGGTGTAGATAACTATTAATAACATTTATTTTCTATCGATTTTTGTAAATGTTGAATTTTCAAGGATTTATTGTCGAGTTTGACCAAATCAGGATTTCAACGCTATGTTTCAGCTGTGTCACATGAACTCCCAATTTTCACCGACAACAAATCATGTTTGGAGAACTTTGAATTAGGATTGTGTTGTAGATTACTATTAAGAACCTTTAATTTTTATCAAGTTTTGTGAATGCTGAATTTCCATCGATTTAATTTCGAGTTAAACTAAAACTTGATTTTAAGGCTATGTTGTAGGTTTCTCACGCGAACTCTAATTTTTCACCCACATTCAACCATGTTTGGAGAACTTTGATTTCAGATTGTGTTATAGATGACTATTAATAATCTCTATATTCTATTGGTTTTCGTGAATGTTGAACTTCCAATGATTTGATGTCGAGTTCAATAAAAACCTGTTTATAAGGCTACATTCCAGCTATGTGACGTGAACTCCCATGTTTCACACATAATTAATAATGTTTGGAGAACTTTGATCTAGGATTATGTTGTAGATTACTATAATGAACCTTTATTTTTTATTCATTTATGTCAATGTTAAGTTTCCATTGTCTAAATGTTGAGTTAGATGAAAAACATGATTTTAAGGCTACGTTGCAGCTGTGTCACACGAATTCCCATTTTTCACCCTCAATCAACCATGTTTGGAGAACTTTGATAGAGGATTATGTTTTAAATGACTATTAAGAACCTTTATTTTCTATCAGTTTTCGTGAATCATGAATTTTCATTGATTTAATGTCGAGTTTATTGAAAACATTATTTTAAGGTTATTTTGAAATTGTGTCATACGAAAACCCATTTTTCACCCACAATCAATCATGTTTGGAGAATTTTGATATAGGATTATGTTATAGATGACTATTAAAATATTTATTTTCTATCGATTTTTGTGAATTTTGAATTTTCATTGATTTAATGTTGAGTTCAACGAGAACCTATTTTGAAGGCTGAGTTGCAGTTTTGTCACGTCAACTTCCAGTTTTTCAACTGTAATCAACTATGTTTGAAGATCTTTTTTTAGGATTGTGTTGTAGATAACTCTTAATAACCTTTATTTTCTATCGGTTTTTGTGATTGTTAAATTTTCATTGATTTAATGTGGAGTTTGACCAAATCATGATTTAAAGGCTACGTTGCAGCTGCGTCACATGATCTCCCATTTTTCACCCATAATCAACCATGTTTAAAGAACTTTGATTAAGGATTGTGTTGTAGATGACAATTAACAATCTTTATTTTCTATTGATTTTTGTGAACGTTAAATTACATTCAATTTAATGTCGAGTTAGATGAAAAACTAATTTTAACACGATGTTACAGAGGTGTCATGCAAACTCCCACTTTTCACCCATACTCAACCATCTTTCGAGAACTTTGATTTAGGATTATGTTGTAGATGACTTTTAATAATCTTAATTTTCTATCAATTTTTGTGAATGTTGATTTTTCGTCGATTTAATGTTCAATTCGTCGGAAACCTAATTTTGTATTCATTTTCGTCAATGTTGAATTTCCAATGATTTAATGTTGAGTTCAATTAAAACCTGATTATAAGGCTACATTCTAGCCGTGTCATTTGAAATCCCATGTTTCACGCATAATTAACCATGTTTGGAGAACTTTGATTTAGGATTAAGTTGTAGATGACTATAATGAACCTTTATTTTTTATTCGTTTTCGTGAATGTTGAGTTCGACGAAAAATGTGATTTTAAGGCTACATTGCAGCTGTGTCACGCGAATTCCCTTTTTTCACCCATAATGAACCATGTTTGGAGAACTTTGATAGAGGATTGTGTTTTAAATGACTATTAAGAACCTCTATTTTCTATCAATTTTCGTGAATCTTTAATTTCCATCGATTTAATGTCGAGTTTATTGAAAACATTATTTTAAGGTTATCTTGAAACTATGTCATGTGAACTCCCATTTTTCACCCACAATCAATTGTGTTTGGAGAATTTTGATTTAGGATTGTGTTATAGATGACTATTAAAATATTTATTTTCTATCGATTTTTGTGAATTTTGAATTTTCATTGATTTAATGTTGAGTTCGACGAGAACCTATTTTTAAGGCTGAGTTGCAGCTTTGTCACGTCAACTCTCATTTTTTCAGCTATAATCAACCATGTTTGAAGATCTTTGTTTAGGATTGTGTTTTAGATAACTATTAATAACCTTTATTTTCTATCGATTTTTGTGACTGTTGAATTTTCAAGGATTTAATGTCGAGTTTCACCAAATCATGATTTCAAGGCTACGTTGCCACTATGTCTCGTAATCTCCCATTTTTCACCCACAATCAACCGTCTTTGGAGAACTTTGATTTAGGATTATGTTGTAGATGACTTTTAAAAATCTTTATTTTCTATCGGTTTTTGTCAATGTTGATTTTTCATCGATTTAATGTTGAGTTCGATGGAAACCTAATTTTAAGGTTGAGTTGCAGGTTTGTTACTTGAATTCCCATTTTTCAGACATAATCAACCATGTTTGAAGAACTTTGATTTAGTATTGTGTTGTAGATAACTATTAATAACCTTTATTTTCATTGATTTAATGTTGAATTTGATCAAATCGTGATTTCAAGGGTACGTTGCAGCTGTGTCACAGGAACTCCCAATTTTCACCAACATTAAATCATGTTTGGAGAACTTTGAATTAGGATTGTGTTGTAGATGACTATTAAGAACCTTTATTTTTTATCAATTTTTGTGAATGTTGAATTTCCATCGATTTAATCATGTTTTCATCCAACTCGACACTAAATCGATGGAAATTCAACATTCATGAAAACCAATTTAGAAAATAAAGGTTCTTAATAGTAATCTACAACATTTTTTTTTAATCGATTTTCATGAATATTTACTTTCCAACGATTTAATGTCGAGTTCAAAGAAAACTTGATTTTAAGACTACATTACAAGTGTGTCATGCGAACTCTCATTTTCCACCCACAATCCAAAACCTAATTTTAAATAAAAGTTATCCAAATAGTGTTAAAATCAGGTTTTCATCGAACTCGATATTAACTCGATGCAAATTCTACCTTGATGAAAATTGATAGAAAATAAAGGTTCTTAATAGACATCCAAAACACAATTTTAAATAAAAGTTATCCAAACATGGTTGATTGTGGGTGAAAAATGGTAGTTCGTGTGACATAGATGCAAGGTAACCTTAAAATCAGGTTTTTGTCGTACTCAACATTAAATCGATGGAA
The DNA here is from genome assembly GCA_007115665.2 of Sequoiadendron giganteum. Taxonomy (NCBI): domain Eukaryota; kingdom Viridiplantae; phylum Streptophyta; class Pinopsida; order Cupressales; family Cupressaceae; genus Sequoiadendron; species Sequoiadendron giganteum. The sequence goes on from VCHN02000015.1 coordinate 184,729, forward strand.
ATTCAACATTCACAAAACCTAATAGAAAATGAACATTCTTAATGGTCATCTACAACACAATCCTAAATCAAAGTTCTCCAAACATGGTTGATTGTGGGTGAAAAATGGGAGTTCACGTGACACATCTGTAATGTAGCCTTAAAATGAAGTTTTCTTGGAAGTTGACATTTAATCGTTGGAAATACAACATTCACGAAATCTGATAGAAAATAAAGGTTCTTAATGGTCATAGACAACACAATGCTAAATCGAAGTTATCCAAACATGGTTGATTGTCGGTGAAAATTGGGAGTTCATGTGACACAGCTAGAACACACCATTGAAATCACGATTTCATGAAACTCAACATTAAAACAATGGAAATTCAACATTCAGGAAAACTAGTAGAAAATAAAGGTTATTAATAGTTATCTACAACACAATACTAAATCAAAGTTCCTCAAACATGGTTGATTATGTCTGAAAAATAGGAATTCACGTGACAAAGTTGTGACTCAGCCTTAAAATTAGGTTTCCGTCGAACTAAACATTAGATCGACGAAAAATAAACATTCACAAAAATCGATATAAAATAAAGATTATTTAAAGTCATCTACAACATAATCCTAAATCAATGTTCTCCAAAGATGGTTGAGTATGCGTGAAAAATGGGAGTTTGCATGGCACCTCTATAACATAGCGTTAAAATTAGGTTTTAGTCTAACTCGACATTAAATTGAATGAAATTGAACATTCACGAAAACCAATAAAAAATAAAGATTCTTAATAGTCATCTACAACACAATCCTAAATCAAAGTTCTCCAAACATGGTTGGTTGTGGGTGAAAAATGGGAGATCGCGTGACACAACTGCAACGTAGCCATGAAATGATGATTTGGTCAAACTCGACATTAAATATTTGAAAATACAACATTCAGAAAAACCAATAGAAAATAAATGTCATTAATAGTTATCTACAACACAATCCTAAACAAAGATCGTCAAACATGGTTATAGCTGAAAAAATGGGAGTTCACATGACAAAGCTGCAACTTAGCCTTAAAAATAGGTTTTCGTCGAGCTCATCATTAAATCAATGAAAATTCAAAATTCACAGAAATCAATAGAAAATAAATGTTATAATAGACATCTATAACACAATCCTAAATCAAAATTCTCCAAACATGATGGATTGTGGGTGAAAAATGGGAGTTCGCATGACATAGTTACAAGATAACTTTAAAAATAATGTTTTCAATAAACTCGACATTAAATCGATGGAAATTAATGATTCACGAAAACTGATAGAAAATAAAGGTTCTTAATAGTCATTTTTAACACAATCCTCTATCAAAGTTCTCCAAACATGGTTGATTGTGGGTGAAAAATGGGAATTCGCGTGACACAGCTGCAATGTAGCCTTAAAATCACGTTTTTCATCAAACTCAACATTTAAACAATGAAAACTCAACATTCACGAAAACGAATACAAAATAAATTTTCATTATAGTCATCTACAGCATAATCCAAAATCAAATTTCTCCAAACATGGTTATTATGCGTGAAACACGGGAGTTCATGTGACACAGAGCTGGAATGTAGCCTTATAATCAGGTTTTCATTCAACTCGACATTAAATCATTGGAAATTCAACATTCATGAAAACCAATAGAATATAGAGATTATTAATAGTCATATATAACACAAACCTAACAAAAATTTCTGCAAACATGGTTGATTGTGGGTGAAAAATGCGAGTTCGTTGACACATTTGCAACGTAGCCTTAAAATTAGGTATTCATTGAATTCGACATTTAATCGATGGAAATTAAACATTCCTGAAAACCAATAAAAAATAAATGTTCTTAATAGTCTTCTACAACACATTCCGAAATCAAAGTTCTCCAAACATGATTGAATGTGGATGAAAAACTAGAGTTCGCATGAGAAAAAGCTACACATAGCTTTAAAATAAAATTTTAGTTTAACTCGAGATTAAATCGATAGAAATTCAAACATTCACAAAACTTAATAAAAATTAAAGGTTCTTAATAGTCATCTACAACACAATCCTAATTCAAAGTTCTTAATTTGGTGAAAATTGGGAGTTCATGTGACACAGCTGCAACGTACCATTGAAATCATGATTTCATCAAACTCAACATTAAATCAATGAAACTTCAATATTCATGAAAACAGATAGAAAATAAAGGTTATTAATAGTTATCTACATCACAATACTAAATCAAAGTTCTTCAAACATGGTTGATTATGTCTGAAAAATGGGAATTCACGTGACAAAGTAGCAACTCAGCCTTAAAATTAGGTTTTCCTACCGAACTCAACATTAAATTGATGAAAAATCAACATTCACAAAAACCGATACAAAATAAAGATTATTAAAAGTCATCTAAAACATAATCCTAAATCAAAGTTCTCGAAAGATGGTTGAGTATGGGTGAAAAATGGGAGTTTGCATGACACCTCTGTAACATAGCGTTAAAATTAGGTTTTTGTCTAACTCGACATTAAATTGAATGAAATTGAACATTCAGGAAAACCAATAGAAAATAAAGATTCTTAATAGTCATCTACAACACAATCCTATATCAAAGTTCTCCAAACATGGTTGATTATGGGTGAAAAATGGGAAATCGCGTGATACAGCTGCAACGTAACCTTGAAATCATGATTTGGCAAACTCGACATTAAATCCTTGAAAATTCAACATTCAAAAAAACCAATAGAAAATAAAGGTTATTAATAGTATCTACAACACAATCTTAAACAAAGATCTTCAAACATGGTTTTTAATAGTCATTTAAAACACAATTCTCTACCAAACTTGTCCAAACATGATTGATTGTGGGTGAAAAATGGAAATTCGCATGACACAGCTAGAATATAGCCTTATAATCAGGTTTTCATTGAACTCAACATTAATCCATTGGAAATTAAATATTCACGAAAACCAATAGAATATAGAGATTCTTAATAGTCATGTATAACACAAACTTAACAAAAATTTCTCCAAACATGATTGATTATGGGTGAAAAATGGGAGATCGCGTGACACAGCTGCAACGTAGCTTTGAAATAATGGTTTGGTCAAACACGACACTAAATCTTTGAAAATTCAACATTCACAAAAACCGATAGAAAATAAAGGTTATTAATAGTTATCTACAACACAGTCCGAAACAAAGATCTTCAAACATGGTTGATTACAGCTGAAAAAATGGGAGTTCTGGTGACAAAGCTGCAACATAGCCTTAAAAATAGGTTTTTGTCGAACTCAACATTAAGTCAATGAAAATTCAAAATTCCCAAAAATCTATAGAAAATAAATATTTTAATAGTCATGTATAACATAATGCTAAATCAAAATTCTCCAAACATGATTGATTGTGGGTGAAAAATGGGAGTTTGAATAACACAGTTTCAATATAACTTTAAAATAATGTTTTCAATAAACTCGACATTAAATCGATGGAAATTCAAGATTCACGAAAACAAATAGAAAATAAAGGTTCTTAATAGTCATTTAAAACGCAATCCTCTATCAAAGTTCTCCAAACATGGTTGATTGTGGGTGAAAAATGGGAATTCGCGTGACACAGCTGCAATGTAGCCTTAAAATCGTGTTTTTCGTCAAACTCAACATTCACGAAAACGAATACAAAATAAAGTATCATTATTGTCATTTACAATATAATCTGGAATCAAAGTTCTCCAAACATGGTTAACTATGCGTGAAACATGTGAGTTCACGTGACACAGCTAGAATGTAGCGTTATAATCAGGTTTTCATTGAATTCGACAATAAATCATTGGAAATTTAACATTCACGAAAACCAATATAATATAGAGATTCTTAATAGTCATCTATAACGAAAAACCTAACAAAAATTTCTCCAAACATGGTTGATTGTGGGTGAAAAATGCAAGTTTGTTGACACATTTGCGACGCAGCATTAAAATTAGGTATTCATCGAACTCAATATTTAATCGATGGAAATTAAACATTGGCGAGATCAAATAGAAAATAAATGTTCTTAATAGTCTTCTACAACACAATCTGAAATCAAAGTTCTCCAAACATGGTTGAATGTGGGTGAAAAATTTGAGTTCGCGTGAGAAAGCTACAACATAGCCTTAAAATAAAATTTTAGTTTAACTCAAGATTAAATCAATGGAAATTCAACATTGACAAAAATTCATGAAAATTAAAGGTTCTCAATAGTCATCTATAACACAATCCTAATTCAAAGTTCTCCAAAGATGGTTGAGTGTGGGTGAAAAATGGGAGTTTGCATGGCACCTCTGTAACATAGCGTTAAAATTAAGTTTTCATCTAACTCGACATTAAATAGAATGAAATTGAACATTCACGAAAACCAATAGAAAATAAAGATTTTTAATAGTCATTTACAACACAATTCTAAATCAAAGTTCTCCAAAAAAAAATGATTGTGGGTGAAAAATGGAAGACTGCGTGACACAGCTGCAACATAGCCTTGAAATCATGATTTGGTCAAACTCGACATTAAATCCCTTAAAATTCAACATTCACAAAAACTGATAGAAAATAAAGGTTCTTAATAGTCATTTAAAACACAATCCTCTATCAAAGTTCTCCAAACATGGTTGATTGTTTGTGAAAGATGGGAATTCGCGTGACACAATTGCAATGTAGCCTTAAAATCACGTTTTTTGTCAAACTCAACATTTTATCAATGGAATCGCAACATTCACGAAAACAAATACAAAATAAAGGTTCATTATAGACATCTACAACATAATCCTAAATCAAAGTTCTCCAAACATGGTTAATTATGTGTGAGACATGGGATTTTGCATGACACAGCTTCAATGTATTTTTATAATCAGGTTTTCATTGAACTCGACATTAACTCATTGGAAATTCAACATTCACAAAAACTAATAGAATATAGAGATTCTTAATAGTCATCTATAACACCAACCTAACAAAAATTTCTCCAAACATGGTTGATTGTGGGTGAAAAATGCGAGTTTGTTGACACATTTGCAACGTAGCCTTAAATTAGGTATTCATCGAACTCGACATTTAATCGATGGAAATTAAACATTCGCAAAAACCAATAGAAAATAAATGTTCTTAATAATCTTCAACAACACAATCCAAAATCAAAGTTCTCCAAACATGTTTGAATGTGGGTGAAAAATTAGAGTTCGCGTGAGAAAGCTACAACATAGGCTTAAAATAAAGTTTTAGTTTAACTTGAGATAAAGATTTAGGATTATGTTTCAGATAACTATTAAAAACCTTTATTTTCTATTTGTTTTCATGAATGTTGAATTTCTTTTGATTTAATGTCAAGTTGGATGAAAACCAAATTTTATGGCTATGTTGTAGCTGTGTCACATGAACACTCAATTCTTACCCACAATCAACCATGTTTGGATAACTTTGATTTAGGATTGTGTTGTAGATGCATATTAAGAACCTTTATTTTTTATCGATTTAATGTCGAGTTCAATGAGAATCTGGATTTAAGGCTATGTTGCAGCTATGTCACACGAACTCTCATTTCTCACCCACATTCAATCATTTAGCTTTGTCACGTGAACACCCATTTTTGACCTACAACCAATCATGTTTGGAAAACTTTGATTAAGGATTGTGTGTTAGATGACTATTAAGAACTTTTTTTTTTAATTACATTTCGTAAATGTTGAATTTCCATTGATTTAATGTCAAGTTCGACGAAAACCTGATTTTAAGGCTATGTTGTAACTATGTCACACAAACTCCCATTTTTCACCCACAATTAACAATGTTTGGAGTACTGTGATTTAGTATTGTGTTTTAGATGACTATTAAGATACTTTATTTTATATAAGTTTTTGTGAATGTTCAATTTTCATCGATTTACTATCGAGTTCGATGAAATCCTCATTTTAAGGCTACGTTGCAGACGTGTCACATGAACTCCCATTTTTCAAGCATGATCAAAAAATGTTTGGAGAAATTTGATTTAGGATTATGTTGTAGATGACTATTAAGAACCTTTGTTTTCAGTTTGTTTTTATGAATGTTGAATTTCCTTCAATTAAATGTTGAGTTCGAGGAAAACCTGGTTTTGAAACTACGTTGCAGCTTTGTCACTCGAACGCCCATTTTTTTACCCCAAATCAACATAATTGGAGAACTTTTATTTCGGATTGTGTTGTAGATGACTATTAAGAACATTGATTTTCTACTGATTTTCGTGAATGTTGTATTTTTATTAATATAATGTCGAGTTCAATGAAAACATGATTTTGAGGCTACGTTGCAGTTGTGTCACGAGAACTCTCATTAAGAACCTTTAATAACCTTTATTTTCTATTGGTTTCTATGAATGTTGAATTTCCAATGATTTAATGTCGAATTCAGTGAAAGCCTGATTTTATCACGCGAACTCCCATTTTTCACCTACAATCGACCATTTTTGGAGAACTGTGAATTAGGATTGTGTTATAGATGACTATTAAAAATATTTATTTTCTATCAATTTTCATGAATATTGAATTTCCATCGATTTAATGTCGAATTCGATGAAATCATGATTTTAAGGTTATGTTGCAAATTTGTTGCATGAATTCACATTTTTCGCCAATAATCAGCCATATTTAGAGAACTTTGATTAAGGATTGTGTTGTAAATGACTATTAAGAAGATTTCTTTTGTATCAATTGTTGAGAATGTTGAATTTCCATCAATTGAATGTCGAGTTCGATGAAAACATGATTTTAAGGCTATGTTGCAGGTTTGTCACGTGAACTCTCATTTTTCACCCACAATCAACCATGTTTTGAGTACTTAAATTTAGTATTTTGTTGTAGATGACCACTAAGAACCTTTATTTTCTATCAGTTTTTGTCAATGTTAAATTTTAATTGATTTAATGTCGAGTTTGATGAAAACCTAATTTTAAGGCTATTCTGCAACTATGTCACACAAACTCTCATTTCTCACTCACAATAAATCATGTTTGGAGAACTTTGATTTACGATTATGTTGTAGAAGTCTATTAAGAACATTTATTTTCTCTTGGTTTTCATGAATATCGAGTTGACGAAAACCTGGTTTTGAAACTACGTTGTAGCTTTGTTATAGGAACTCCCATTTTTTTACAAAAAATCATCATGTTTAGAGAACTTTTATTTAGGATTGTGTTATATATTACTTTCAAGAACTTTGACTTTCTATCAGTTTTTGTAAATATTGATTTTCCATCGATTTAATGTCGAGTTCAATGAATACCTGATTTTAAGGCTATGCTGTAGCTATCCAATGCGAACTCCTATTTTTCACCCACAATCAACCATGTTTGGATAACTTTTATTTAGGATTGTGTTGTAGATGACTATTAAGAATGTTTATTTTTTATCGATTTTGGTGAAAGTTGAATTTCCATCTTTATAATATTGAGTTCAATGAAAACCTGATTTTAACGCTACGTTGATGTTGTGTCACGCGAACCTTCATTTCTCGCCCACAAACATCTATGATTGCAGTACTTTTATTTATTATTGTGTTGTAGATGAATATTAAGAAACCTTTTTTTTATATCAATTTTCGTGAATGTTCAATTTTCATTGATTTAATGTCGAGTTCGACAAAAACCTCATTTTAAGGGTACATTGTAGACATGCCACATGATCTCCCATTTTTCAAGCATGATCAACCATGTTTGGAGAACTTTGATTTAGGATTATGTTGTAGATGACTATTAAGAAATTTTATTTTCAGATTGTTTTGTGAATGTTGAATTTCCATCGATTAAACGTCAAGTTCGACGAAAACATGAGTTTAAGACTATGTTGCAGTTGTGTCACGAGAACTCTCATTTCTCACCCACAATCAACCATGTTCGGAGAACTTTTATTTAGGGTTGTCTTGTAGATGACTATTAAGAACCTTTATTTTCCATCACTTTTTCGTAAATATTGAATTTTCGTCGATTTCATGTCAAGCTCGATAAAAACTTGATTTTAAGGCTATGTTGCATTTGTGTCTCGTAAACTCACATTTTCTCCCACAATCAACAATGTTGTGAGTAATTTGATTTAAGTATTGTATTAGAGATGACTATTAAAAACCTTTTATTTTATATCAATTTTCTTGAATGTTCAATTTCCATCAATTTAATGTCGAGTTTGATGAAAACCTGATTCTAAGGCAACAGTGCAGCTTTGTTAGGCAAACAACCATTTTTTACAAACAATCAACAATGTTTGGAGAAATTTTATTTAGGATTGTCTTGTCGATGACTTATAAGAACATATATTTTCTTTTCGCTTTCGTGACTATTAAATTTGCGTCGATTTAATATCGAGTTCAACTAAAACCTAAATTAAAAGCTATGTTGCAGCTGTTTCACAAAAACTCCCATTTTTCACCCACAATCAACCATGTTTGGATAACCTTCATTGAATATTGTGTTGTAGATGACAATTAAGAACCTTTATTTTCTATCGGCTTTCATGAATGTTGAATTTGCATTGATTTAATGTCGAGTTTGATGAAACCCTGATTTTAAGGCTACGTTGCAGCTATGTCATGCGAACTCCTATTTTTTGCCGACAAACAACCATGTTTGGAGAACTTTAATTTAGAATTGCAATGTAGATGACTATTAAGAACCTTTCTTTTTTATCATTTTTCATGAATGTTGAAGTTTCATCGATTTAATGTCGAGTTCGATGAAAACTTGATTTTAATGCTATATTGCACTTGTGTCACACAAACTCCCATTTTTTTCCCACAATCAACCATGTTTGGAGAAATTTGATTTAGGATTGTTTCGTAGATGACTATTAAGAACGTTTATTTTCTATCACTTTCGAGAATGTTGAAAATCCGGTGATTTAATGTCCAGTTCAACAAAAACCTAATTTTAGGGCTATGTTGCACCCGTGTCACAAGAACTTCCATTTTCATCCCACAATCAACCATGTTTGCAGTACTTAGATTTAGTTTTGTGTTGTATATGACTATTAAGAAATTTTATTTTCTATAATTTTTCATGAATGTTCAATTGCCACCGATTTAATGTCAAGTTCAATGAAAACCTGATTTTAACACTACGTAGCAGTTGTGTCTCGCAAACTCCTATTTTTCACCCACAGTGAACCATGTTTGGAGAAATTTGATTTAGGATTGTGATTGAGATGACTATTAAAAAATTTTATTTGCTATCGATTTTCATGAATGTTGAATTTCCATTGATTTAATGTCGAGTTCAATGAAACCCTGATTTGAAGGATATGTTGCAACTGTGTCACACGAACTCCCATTTTTCATCCACAATCAACCATGTTTGGAGAATTTTGATTTAGAATTTTGTTTTAGATGACTATTAAGAACCTTTATTTTCTATTGGTTTTCATGAATGTAGAATTTACATCGATTTAATATCATGTTGAATGAAAACCTGATTTTAAGGGTACATTGCAACCGTGTCATGCGAACTCCCATTTTTCATGCATAATCAACCATGTTTGGAGAACTTTGATTAAGGATTATATTGTAGATGACAACTAAGAACCTTTATTTTCTATTTTTTTTCGTGAATATTGAATTTTCATTGATTAAAAGTTGAAATTGATGAAAACATGATTTTAGGGCTACATTGCAGCTATGTCACGCTAACTCCCATTTTTCACCAACAGTCAACCATGTTTGGAGATCTTTGATTTAGGATTGTGTTTTAGATGACTATTAAGAATATTTATTTTCTATCAATTTTCGTGAATGTGGATTTTCCATCGATTTAATGCCGAGCTTGATGAAAACATAATTTTAAGGATACATTGTAGACGTGTCAGGTGAAGTCCCATTTTTCACGCATAATCAACCATACTTGGAGACAAAGATTTATAATTATTTTGTATATGACTGTTAAGAACCTTTATTTTTTATTTGTATTTATGAATGTTGAGTTCGACAAAAACCTAATTTTAAGGGTACGTTGCAGCTGTGTCATGCGGACTTCCATTTTTCACGCACAATCAACTATGTTATGATAATTTTTATTTTGGATTGTGTTGTAGATAACTATTATGAAGCTTTATTTTCTATGGTTTTTCATGAATGTTGTTTTTCCATCGATTTAATCTCGAATTCGACAAAAACCTGATTTTAAGGCTACGTTACAGCTGTCTGATCCGAACTCCCATTTTTCACCTACAATCAACCATATTTGTATAACTTGATTTAGTATTATGTTGTAGATGACAATTAAGAACCTTTATTTTCTATTGGTTTTTGTGAATGTTGTAGATGACTATTAAGAACATTTATTTTCAATTTTTTTTCGTGAATGTTGAATTTCCATTGAATAAATGTTCAAATTGACAAAAATCTGATTTTAGGACAACATTGCAACTGTGGCACGCGAACTCCCATTTTTCACCCACAATCAACCATTTTTGGATGACATTTATGTAGGATTGTGTTGTAGATGACTATTAAGAACCTTTATTTTCTAACAGTTTTCGTGAATGTTATGTTTCCATCAATTTAATTTTGAGTTCAACGAAAACTTAATTCTAAAGCTACATTAGAGTTGGGTCTTGCAAACTCCCATTTTTCACCTACAATAAACCATGTTTGGATAACTTTGATTTAGGATTGTGTTGTAGATGGATTTTAAGAACCTTTATTTTCTATCATTTTTTTTGTATGTCTAATTTCCATCAATATAATTTCGAGATCGACGAAAACCTAATATAAAGGCTACATTGCAACTATGTCACACTAATTCAAAAAATTTCACCCACAATCAAACATGTTTGGATAACTTTGATTTATGATTGTGTTGTAGATGACTATTAAGAACCTTTATTTTCTATAGGTTTTCATGAATGTTCAATTTCCTTCGATTTATTGTTGAGTTCGACGAATACCTAATTTTAAGGCTACTAGGTAGCTTTGTCATTCGAACTCCAATTTTTCACCCATAATCAATCATGTTGGAGAACTTTTATTTAGGATTGTGTTGTAGATGATTATTAAAAACCTTTATTTTCTAATAGTTTTCGTGAATGTTTAATTTAAATCGATTTAATGACGAGTTTGACGAAACCCTAATGTTAAGGCTACATTGCAGTTGTTTCATGAGAAATCCCATCACCCATATTCAACCATGTTTGGAGAAATTTAATTTAAGATTAAGTAGTAGATGACTATTAAGAACCTTTATTTTCTACCAGCTTCCGTGAATATAAAATTTTGATTCGATTCCATGTCGAGTTTCACAAAAACCTGATTGTCAGTATACATTGTAGTTGTCTCACATGAATTCCCATTTTTATCCCAGAATCAACCATGTTTGGAGAACTTTGATTTAGGACTTCTTTGCAGATAACTGGGTATGTGCAGGATCATCATGGAAAAAACATGCCTTTAAATGGCAATAAAAAGATAGAAAATCAGAGTTAGACAACTTGACGTAAGAATTTGAATAAGTTATCTATATTATTTCAAAAAAATGTAAAAATAGAATATGTAGCAAATTGAATGTAGTTTCTAAACTACTAGACCTTTATTTTTTTAAAAAAATCTATTTGGTGAAAATTTAAAATTTCAATGCAAAAGTATTTAAATTTCAGGGTAAAAATAAGAAGTAGGTATCTGTCTAACCACCCTAACCATAATAAAATGATAATATTTTTTTATAAGCTTTTTAATATAAGTAGAGGACTCATGTCTCGATGTGATGCATATTTTTTTATAATTTTTTTCCAAGTAAATAATTAATTATGATTTTTTTATTACAACTTTTAAAAAATATAAAATCTCATTTGTCTAACCACCTTAACTTGGTCAAAGATTCATTCAATTCATTTTTTTTTTTTAAAATCCTATAGTATGCGAAGCATAGAATGTGACACATGTTTCAGATTCAAAAAATGTGATACTATTTGAAAGTTATAGATTTTTTCAGACAACCTATCAATCAAGACTTTATTCGTAATTCTAATAGAAAATGAATAATAATTATTTATTAAATTCAAAGTAAAGAATAATTTATATTGGTGGAAAGTTGAGAATCTCTTCTAAAACCCTTTTTGTTTCATCAATTTTGGGTAAAAAAAATTTGTCAACCACATGGGCCATCATATGGCTTACATATGGCCACTTTTTGGCCCATCATGGTCGTGCACATACCCAACTATTAAAAACCATTATTTTCTATCAATTTTAGTGAATGTTGAATTTCCATCGATTTAATGTCGAGTTCGATGAAAACCTGATATTAACACTATGTTGTAGTTGTGTCACGCGAACCCTCATTTCTCACCCACAAACATCCATGTTTGGAGTACTTTGATTTAGTATTGTGTTGTAGATGACTATTAAGAACCTTTATTTTAAATCAGTTTTTGTGAATGTTCACATTCCATCGATTTAATGTTGAGTTCGATGAAAACCTCATTTTAAGGGTACTTTTTAGATGTGTCACATGAACTGCCATTTTTTACGCATGATCAACCATGTTTGGAGAATTTTCATTTAGGATTATGTTGTAGATGACTATTAAAAACCTTTATTATTTTTGAATGATGAATTAAGAACCTTTAGTTTCTATTGGATTTCGTAATTGTTGATTTTCTAATGATTAAATGTAGAATTCAACGAAAACCTTATTTTAAGGCTACGTTGCTACTGTTTCACGCGAACTCCCATTTTTCATCCATAATCAATCATGTTTGGAGAACATTGATTTAGGATTGTGTTGTAGATGACTATTAAGAACCTTTATTTTCTATCAATTTTGTGAATGTTGAATTTCAATCAATTTAATGTCAAGTTCGAAAAAAACATAATTTTAAGGCTATGTTGCAAATTTGTCGCGCCAACTCCCATTTTTCACCAATAATCAGCAATATTTGGAGAAATTTGATTTCGGATTGTGTTGTAAATGACTATCAAGAAGATTTTTGTTCTTTATGAATTTTCGTCAGTTGAATTTCGAGTTCGATGAAATTCTGATTTTAAGATTATGTTGCATTTATCACGTGAACTCTCATTTTTCACCCACAATCAACCATGTTTGGAGTAATTTAATTTAGTATTATGTTGTATATGACTTCTATGAACCTTTATTTTCTATCGATTTTCGTGAATGTTAAATTAAAATTCATTTAATGTTGAGTTCGACGAAAACCTAATTTTAAGGCTATTTTGTAGCTGTGTCACACGTACTCTCATTTCTCACCCACAATACATCATGTTTGGAGAACATTCATTTACAATTATGTTGTACATATCTATTAAGAACCTTATTTTCTATTGGTTTTCATGAATGTTGAATTTCTATCGATTAAATGTCGAGTTGACGAAAACCTGGTTTTGAAACTAAGTTGCAGATTTTTTATGCGAACTCCCATTTTTTTACCCAAAATCAACATGTTTGGAGAAATTTTTCGTTAGCATTTTGTTGTAGATGACAATTACAAACTTTGATTTTCTATCGGCTTTTGTAAATATTGAATTTTGATCGATTTAATGTGGAGTTCGATAAAAACCTGATTTTAAGGCTATGTTGCAGCTGTCCAATGCAAACTCCCATTTCTCACCCACAAACATTCATTTTTGGACTACTTTGATTTAGTATTGTGTTGTAGATGACTATTAAGAACCTTTATTTTATATTAGTTTTTGTGAATGTTAAATTTAAAATGATTTAATGTCGAGTTCAACGAAAACCTCATTTTAAGGGTACATTGTAGACATGTCACGTGAACTCCCATTTTTCATGCATGTTGTAGATGACTATTAAGAACCTTTTTATTTTGATTGTTATTATGAATGTTCAATTTCCATCAATTAAATGTCAAATTTGACGAAAACCTGATTTTAAGGCTATGTTTTGCTGTGTCATGTGAACTCCCATTTTTCACCCACAATCAACCATCTTTGGATAACTTTCATTTTGGATTATGTTGTAGATGATTATTAAGAACCTTTATTTTAGATCACTTTTCGTAAATATTGAATTTTCGTCGATTTAATGTCGAGTTGATAAAAGCCTGGTTTTAAGGCTATGTTGTAGTTGTGTCCTGTGAACTCCCATTTTCACCCACAATAAACAGTGTTGCTGTAGCGTAGCTTTCAAATTAGGTTTTAATCGAACTCATGTGAAATCGACGAAAAATCAAAATTCACGAAAACGGTAGAAAACAAAAGTACTTAATAGTCATCTACAACACAATCCTAAATCAAAATTCTCCAAACATAATTGATTGTGGGTGAAAATTGGGAGTTCGTGTGACAAAGATGCTACGTAGGCTTAAAATTAAGTTTCTGACTAACTCGACATTAAATCAATGGAAATTCAACATTCACGAAAAACCGATAGAAAATAAATGTTCTTAATAGTCATCTACAACTGAATCCTAAATAAAAGTTTTCCAAACATGGTTGATTGTGGGTGAAATATGGGAGTTCACGTGACACAGCTAGAATGTGCCTTAAAATCAAGTTATCATGAAACTCGACAATACATCGATGAAAATTCAACATTCACGTAAACTAATGGAAAGTAAACATTCTTAATAGTAATCTACAACATAATCCTAAATAAAAGTTCTCCATACTTGCTTGATTGTGGGAGAAAAAACAGAGTTCGCATGATAAAGCTGAAACATTGCCTTAAAATCAGGCTTTTCTCTAAGTTTGTTAAATCGAAAGAAATTCAACATTCACGAAACCGATAGAAAAAAAAGTTTCACACAATACTAAATCAAAGTTCTTCAAATAGTTAATTACGGGTGAAAAATGGGAGGTTTGTTTGACACAGCCGCAACATAGCCTTGAAATCAGGTTCTAATAAAAATCGATTTGAAATTGATGGAAAATCAACATTCACGAAAACAATAGAACATAAAAGTTCTTAATATTCATCTACAATACAATCATAAATCAAAATTATCCAACATGGTTGACCACACGTGAAAAATGGGAGTCCATGTGACTCGTCTGCAACATAGCCTTAAAATTAACTTTTCGTCAAACTCAACATTCACGAAAACTGATAAAAAATAAAGATTCTTAATAGTCATCTACAACACAATCCTAAATAAAAGTTCTTCGAACACGGTTGATTGTGGGAGAAAATCAATAGAAAATAAAGGTTTTTAATAGTCATCTACAATATATTCATAAATCAAAGTTCTCCAAACATGTTTGGATAAGTTTGATTTAAGATTTTGTTATAGATGAATATTAAGAACCTTTATTTTCTATTGGTTTTGGTGAATGTTGAGTTTCCATCTTTTTAATGTCGAGTTCATAGAAAACCAGATTTTAAGGCTATGTTGCAACTTTGTCACACAAACTCCCATTTTTCACCCACAATCAAGAATGTTTGAAGAAGTTTGATTTAGGATTGTGTTGTAAATGATTATTAAAAACATTTATCTCCTATTGATTTTTGTGAATGTTCAATTTCCTTCGATTTAATGTCGAGTTCGACGAAAACCTGATTTTAAGGCTACGTTTTAGTTGTGTCACGCGAACTCCAATTTTTCACCCACAATCAACCATGTTTTCAGAAGTTTGATTTAAGATTGTGTTGTAGATGAATATTAAGAAATCTTGATTTTTGATCAGTTTTTGTAAACGTTCAATTTCGTTCGATTTAATGTCGAGTTCGACGAAAACCTGATTTTAATACTACATTGTAGCTATGTCACTCGAATTCCAATTTTTCACCCACAATCAATCATGTTTTCAGAACTTTGATTTAGTATTATGTTTTAGATGACTATTAAGAATATTTATTTTCTATCAGTTTTCGTGAATGTTGAATTTCAATCGATTTAATGTGGAGTTAGACAAAAACTGAATTTTAAGGCTACATTGCAGATGTGACACATGGACTCCCATTTTTCACCTAGTATCAACCATGTTAGAAGAAATTTTATTTAGTATTATGTTCTAGATGACTATTAAGAACATTTATTTTCCATCGATTTAATGTCGAGTACGACGAAAACTTTATTTTAAGGCTACATTGTAGATGTGTCATGTGAAATCCCATTTTTCACTAGTAATAAACCATGTTTGGAGAAATTTAATATAAGATTATGTTGTAGATGACCAATAAGAATTTTTCATGAATATTTAATTTCCATCGATTTAATGTCGAGTTTGACTCAAACCTGATTTTAAGGCTATGTTGTAGCTTTGTCACGTAAACTCCCATTTTTCACCTACAATCAACCATGTTTGGAGAGCTTTGATTTAGGATTCTGTTGTAGATGACTAATTAGAACTTTCATTTTCTCTCAGTTTTTTCGTGAATGTTGAATTTCCATCGAGTAAATGTCGAGTTCGACGAAAATATGATTTTATGCTATGTGACACAACTACAACATGGCCTTATAATCAAGTTTTAAGTGAAATTCAACATTAAATCGATGGAAATCCAACATTTAAGAAGGTGGATAAAAAAATAAAGGTTCTTAGTAGTCATCTGCAACACAATCCTAAATCAAACTTCTCCAAATATTGTTGATTACAGGTGAAAAATGGGAGATCGCATAACACTTCTGCAAGGTAGCCTTGAAATCAGCTTTTCATCGAACTCGACATTAAATCGATGGAAATTGAACATTCACGAAAACCAATAGAAAATAAAGGTTTTTAATAGTCATCTACAACACAATAATAAGTCAAAGTACTCCAAACATGGTTGATTGTGGGTGAAAAATGGGATTTCATGTGAGACAACTGCAATATAGCCTTAAAATTAGGCTTTCATTAAATTTGACATTAACTTGACAGAAATTCAACATTCACAAAAAATGAAAGAAAATTAAGGTTCATAATAGTCATATTCAATACAATCCTAAATCAAAGTTCTCCAAACATGGTTGTTTATGGGTAAAAAATGGATGTTCGTGTTACAAATCAGCAACGTAGCCTTAAAATCAGGTTTTCGTCGAACTCGACATTTAATTGATTAAAATTCAACATTCACGAAATCCAATAGAAAATATAGGTTCTTAATATTCATCTACAACACAATACTAATCGTATTTATCCAAACATGGTTGATTGTGGGTGAAAAATGGGAGTTCGAGTGCCAAAGCTGCAACATATCTTAAATCAAAGGAAATTCACATTCACGAAAATCAATAGAAAATAAAGGTTCCTAATAGTCATCTACAACACAAACCTAAATAAAAATTCGCCAAACATGGTTGATAAATGTTAATTTAGGTGACACAACTGGAATGAAGCCTTAAGATCAAGTTTTCATCAAAATCGACATGAAATCAATGAAAATTCAACATTCATGAAAATTGATAGAAAATAAAGGTTCTTAAAAGTCATCTACAACACAATCCTAAATTAAAAATTCTCTAAACATGATTGATTGTGGGTGAAAAATGGGAGTATGTGTGACAAAACTACAACGTAGCCTTAAAATCATATTTTCATAAAACTTGACATTTAATCGAGGTAAATTCAACATTCATGAAAATAGATAGAAAATAAAGGTTCTTAAAAGTCATCTATAACACAATCCCAAATCAATGTTTTAAAAACATTGTTGATTGTGGGAGAAAAATGGGAGTTCACGTGACACAGCTGCAATGTAGCCTTAAAATAAAATTTTGGACAAACTCGACATTAAATCAATGGAAATATATTATTCATGAAAACCGATAGAAA
Source organism: Sequoiadendron giganteum (assembly GCA_007115665.2). Taxonomy (NCBI): domain Eukaryota; kingdom Viridiplantae; phylum Streptophyta; class Pinopsida; order Cupressales; family Cupressaceae; genus Sequoiadendron; species Sequoiadendron giganteum. The sequence goes on from VCHN02000015.1 coordinate 202,428, forward strand.
ATAAAGTTTCTTAGTAGTCATCTACAATACAATTCTAAATAAACATTCTCCAAACATAGTTGATTATGGGTGAAAAATGGGAGTTTGCATAATATATGTTCAACGTAGTCTTGAAATCAGGTTTTCGTTCAACTCAACATTAAATCATTGGAAATTCAAAATTCACTAAAACTGATAGTAAATAAAGGATCTTAATAGTCATCTTCAACTTAATCCTAAATAAAAGTTCTCCCAACATGGTTGATTGTGGGTGAAAAATGGGAGTTCATGTGACATCGCTACAATGTAGCATTAAAATTAGATTTTTGTCAAAATCAACAAATATTCAATATTTATGAAAACTGATAGAAAATAAAGGTTCTTAATAGTTATCTACAACACAATCCTAAATCAAAGTTCTCCACACATGGTTGATTGTTGGAGAATAACGGGAGTTCTCATGACACAGCTGCAATGTAGCCTTAAAATCAAGTTTTTCGTCGAACTCAACATTATATAGATGGAAATTCAACATTCACGAAAATCAATAGAAAATAAAGGATCCTAAATCAAATTTCACTAAACATGGTTGATTATGGGTGAAAATGAGAGTTCGTGTAACATAGCTGCAACGTAGCCTTAAAATCAGGTTTTCGTCGAACTTCACAATAAATCGATGAAAATTCAATATTCACGAAAATCGATAAAATATAAAGATTCTTAATAATCATCTACAACATAATCCTAAATCAAAGTTCGCCAAATATGGTTGTTATAGCTGAAAAATGGGATTTCGCATGACTCAGCTGCAATGTAGCCTTAAAATCAGGTTTTCGCTAAACTTGACATTAAATCAATGGAAATTCAACATTCACAAAATCCAATAAAAAATAAGGGTTTCTAATAGTCATCTACAACACAATCATAAATAAAAGTTCTCCAAACATGGTTGATTGTGGGTTAAAAATGGTAGTTCGGGTGACACAACTACAACATAGCATTAAAATCAAGTTTTCTTTGACCTGGACATTGAATCGATGGAAATTAAATATTCATGAAAACCGATAGAAAATAAAGGTTCTAAAGAAATATTCATCTACAATAAAATCTGAAATTAAAGTTCACCAAACATTGTTGATTGTGGGTGAAAAATGGGAGTTCGCATGACAAAACTACAACGTACCCTTAATATCAAGTTTTCGTCGAACACAACATTTAATTGACGAAAATTCAACATTCACGAAAATCAATAGTAAATAAATGTTCTTAATAATCATCTAGAATTCTAAATCAAATTTTTCCAAACATGGTTGATTGTGGGTGAAAAATTGGAGTTCAAGTGACACAGCTGGAACGTAGTCTTAAAATTAGGTTTTCGTAGAACTCGACATTAAATCAAACGAAATTGAACATTCACAAAAACCGATAGGAAATAAAGGTTATTAATAGTCATCTACATTACAATCATTAATCAAACTTCTGAAAACATGGTTGATTTAGGGTGAAAATTGGTAGTTTGCGTAACACAGTTGCAATGTAGCCTTAAAATCAGGTTTTCGTTCAACTCGACATTAAATCATTGGAAATTCCAAATTCACTAAAACTGATAGAAAATAAAAGATCATAATAGTCATTTTCAACTTAATCCTAAATAAAATTTCTCCCATCATGGTTGATTGTGGGTGAAAAATGGGAGTTCACGTGACATAGCTGCAATGTAGCATTAAAATTAGGTTTTTTTTAAAATCGACATTAAAATCGATTAAAAGTCAACATTTATCACAATTGATAGAAAACAAAGGTTCCTAATAGTCATTTACAACACAATCCTAAATCAAAGTTCTCCACACATGGTTAATTGTGGGTGAAAAATGGGAGTTCTCATGACATAGTTGCAATGTGGCCTTAAAATCGGGTTTTTGTCAAACTCAACATTAAATAGATGGAAATTCCACATTCACGAAAACCAAAACAAAATAAAGGTTCTTAATAGTCATCTATAACATAATCCTAAATCAAAGTTCACTAAACATGGTTCTTAATAGGAGTTTGCGTGAAATAGCTGCAACATAGCCTTAAAATCAAGTTTTCATTCAACTCGACATAAATCATTGGAAATTCAACATTCATGAAAATCGATATAAAATAAAGGATCTTAATAGTTATCTACAACTTAATCCTAAATAAAATTTCTCCAAACATGATTGATTGTGGATAAAACATGGGAGTTTACGTGACATAGCTACAACATAGTGTTAAAATAACGTTTTCATCGAACCCATCATTAAATCGATGGAAATTCAACATTCACAAAAACCAATAAAAAATAAAGTTTCTTAATAGTCATCTACAACCCAATCCTCATTTAAAATTCTCCAAACATGGATGATTGTGGGTGAATATTGGGATTTTGTGTTACACATCCACAATGTAGCCTTAAAATTAATTTTCGTGAATATTCAATTTCCATCGATTTAATGTTGAGCTCGAGGAAAACCTAATTTTAATGCTACATTACGGATGTGCCACACAAAATTCTATTTTTCACCCATAATCAACCATGTTTGGAGAAACTTGATTTAGGATTATGGTGTAGATGACTATTAAGAACCTTTTTTTTCTATTGATTTTTGTGAAAGTTGAATTTCCATCAATTTATTGTCGATTTCGACGAAAACCTAATTTTTAAGGCTATGTTGTAGATTACTCACGCGAACTCCCATTTTTTACCCACAATCAACCATGTTTAGAGAACTTTAAATTAGGATTGTGTTGATGACTATTAAGAACCTTTATTTTCTATTGGTTTTCGTGAATGTTGAATTTCCATCGATTTAATGTCAAGTTCGATGAAAACCTTATTTTAAAGCTACGTTGCAACTCTATCACTCGAACTCCAATTTTTCATCCACAATCAACCATGTTTGGTCAATTAAATGTCGCGTTTGACGAAAACTTGATATTAAGGCTACGTTGTAGTTTTGTCATGCGAACTCCCATTTTTCACCCACAATCAACTGTTTGGTGAACTTTAATTTCAGATTTTGTTGAAGATGAATATTTCTTTAGAACCTTTATTTCTATCGGTTTTCATGAATGTTTAATTTCCATCGATTTAATGTCCAGGTAGAAGAAAACTTGATTTTAATGCTATGTTGTAGTTGTGTCACCCGAACTCCCATTTTTAACCCACAATCAGCCATGTTTGGAGAACTTTGACTTAGTATTGTGTTGTAGATGACAATTAAGAACCTTTATTTTCTATCAGTTTTAGTGAATGTTCAATTTCCATCGATTTAATGTCGAGTTCGACAAAAAATTCATTTTAAGTTTATATTGCACACTTCCCACGTGAACTCCCATATTTCACGCATAATCAACCATTCTTGGAAAGCTTTGATTTATGCTTATGTTGTAGATGAATATCAAAAATGTTTATTTTCTAGTTGTTTTTGTGAATGTTGAATTTCCTTTTATTAAATGTCGAGTTCGCTAAAAACCTTATTTTAAGGTTACCTTGCAGAATTGTCACACGAACTCCCACTTTTTACCCACAATCAACCATGTTTGGATAACTTTTATTTAGGATTTTGTTGTAATTAACTATTACGAACCTTTATTTTCTATCGATTTTTGTGAATGTTGAATTTCGATCGATTTAATATCGAGTTTGACAAAGTCCTAATTTTCAAGCTACGTTGCAGCTATGTCATATGAACTCCCATTTGTCACCCACAATCAACCATGTTTGGATAAATTTCATATAGTATTATGTTGTAGATGACTATTAAGAACTTTTATTTTCTATTGGTTTTCTCGAATATTGAATTTCCATCCACAAACATCCCTGTTTGGAGAACTTTGTTTAGGATTGTGTTGTAGATACTTACTAAGAACCTTTATTTTCTAATTGTTTTTGTGAATGTACAATTTTCATCGATTTAATGTCGAGTTCGGTGAAAACCTAATTAACATGAACTCCCATTTTTATCCCACAATCAACCATGTTTGGATAACTTTGATTTAGAATTGTGTTGTAGATGACTATTAAGAACCTTTATTATGTATTAGATTTTGTGAATGTTGAATTTGAATAGATTTAATGTTGAGTTCGGCGAAAACCTGATTTTAAGGCTACATTGCAATTGTGTCACGCAACCACCCATTTTTCACCCAAAATCAACCATGTTTGAAGAAATTTGATTTAGGATTGTGTTGTAGATGACTATTAAGAACCTTCATTTTCTATCAGTTTTAGTGAATGTTGAATTTCTATCGATTTAATGTCGAGTTCGACGAAAACCTGATTTTAAGGCTACGTTGCAGCTATGTCATGCGTACTCACATTTTTCACGCGAACTCCTATTTAACCATGTTTGGAGAACATTGATTTAGGATTGTGTTGTAGATAACTATTAAGAACCTATTTTTCTATCAGTTTTCGTGAATGTCGAATATCCATTGATTTAATGTCGACATAAAAAAAAACTTGATTTTAAAGCTACATTACTGCTATGTTATGCGAACTCCCATTTTTCACCGACAATAAACCATGTCTGGAGAACTTTGATTTAGGATTGTGTGGTAGATGACTGACTATTAAGAACCTTTATTTTCTATCGGTTTTTGTGATTGTTTAATTTTCATCAATTTAGTATCAAGTTTGACGAAAAAACTTTTTTAAGGCTACATTGCAGTTGTGTCATGCGAACTCACATTTTTTACCGACAAAACATCTATGTTTATTTTTTATTTATTTAGGATTGTGTTGTAGATGACTTCTAAGAACCTTCATTTTCTATCGGTTAGCGTGAATGTTTAATTTCAATCGATTTAATGTCGAGTTGAAAAAAACCTTGAAATTTAAGGCTACATTACAGACGTGTTACGTCAAATCCTAGTTTTCACGCATAATCAACAATGTTTGGAGAAATTTGATTTATGATTCTATTGTAGATGACTATTAAGAACATTTATTTTCTATCAGTTTTCGTGAATGTTGTATTTCCAATGATTTAATGTCGAGTTCAATGAAAACTTGATTTTAAGACTATGTTGTAGTTGTGTCACACAAACTCCCATTTTTCACCCATAATCAACCATGTTTGGAGAACTTTGATATATGATTATGTTGTAGATGACTATTAAAAATGTTTATTTTCTATTGATTTTCGTGAATGTTGAATTTCCATCAATTTAATGTCGACTTTGATGAAAATCTAATTTTAATTCTATGTTGCAGCTGTGTCATGCGAACTCTGATTTTTCACCCACAATCATCCATGTTTGGTCAATTTTGATATAGTATTGTGATGTAGATGACTATTAGGAACCTTTATTTTCTATCAATTATTGTAAATGTTGAATTTCCATCGATTTAATGTCAAGTTCGACGAAAACCTAATTTTAAGTCTACTTTGTAGATGTGTCATGTGAACTTCCATTTTTCACCCATAATCAACCATGTTTGGTGAACTTTGATTTAGGATTCTGTTGTAGATGACTATTTAGAATATTTATTTTCTATTGGTTTTCTAAAATGTTGAATTTGCATTGACTTAATGTCGAGTTTGGAGAAAACCTGATTTTAAGACTATGTTGCAGTTGTGTCATTCGAACTCCGATTTTTAACCCACAATCAACCATGTTTGGAGAACTTTGAATTAGTATTGTGTTGTAGATGACTTTTAAGAACTTTATTTTCTATTGGTTTTCATGAGTTTTGAATTTCCATCGATTTAATGTCGAGTTCGATGAAAACTTGATTTTCAGGCTACGTCGCAGCTGTGTCATGCAAACTCCCATTTTTCACCCTCAATCAACCATGTTTGGAGAACTTTCATTTGGGATTGCGTTGTAGATGACTATCAAGAACCTTTATTTTCTATCAATTTTCGTGAATGTTTAATTTTCTTCGATTTAATGTCAAGTTCGACAAAAACCTGATTTTAAGGCTACGTTGCACCTGTATCACGCAAACTCCCATTTTTCACCCACAATCAACCATGTTTGGAGAACTTTGATTTAGTATTGTGTCTTATACGACTATTAATAGCATTTATTTTCTATCAATTTTGTGAATGTTCAATTTCCATTGATTTAATGTCTAGTTCGACGAAAACCTAATTTTAAGGCTATGTTGCAGATGTGTCATGCAAACTTCCATTTTTCATCCATAATCAACCATGTTTGGAAAATTTTGATTTAAAATTATTTTGTAGATGACTATTAAGGACCTTTATTTTCTATTAGTTTTCTAAATGTTGAATTTCCGTCGATTCAATGTTGAGTTCAAAGAAAACCTGATTTTAAAGATACATTGCAGTTGCGTCATACAAACTCCCATTTTTCACCCACAATCATCCATGCTTAGAGAACTTTCATTTAGTATTATTTTGTAGATGACTATTAAGAAACTTGATTTTCTATTTGTTTTCCTGAATGTTGAATTTCCATCGAGTTAACTGAAGTTTGACAAAAACCTAATTTTAACACTACATTGCAGCGTGTCACATGAACTCTCATTTTTCATCCACAATCAACCATGTTTGGAGAAGTTTTATTTAGGATCATGTTGTAGTTGACTATTAAGAACCTTTATTTTCTATTGGTTTTAAGAAATACTCAATTTCCGTCAATTAAATGTTGAGTTCGACGAAAACCTGATTTTAAGGCTATGTTTTAACTATGTCACATGAACTCCCATTTTTAACCCACATTTAACAATGTTTGGAGTACGTTGATTTAGTATGTGTTGTAGATGACTATTAAGAACCTTTATTTTATATCAGTTTTTGTGAATGTCAAATTTCATCGATTTAGTATCGAGTTCGATGAAAACCTCATTTTACGACTATGTTTTAGACGTGTCTCCCATTTTTCACGCATAATCAAACATGTTTGGATAATTTTGATTTAGGATTATGTTGTAGATGACTATTAAGACTTATTTTCTATTTATTTTTGCGAATGTTTAATTATCATCGATTGAATGTCAAGTTCGATGAAAACCTGGTTTTGAAACTATGTTGCAGCTTTGTCACGCAAACTCCTATTTTTTCGATATAATGTTGGATTCGATGAAAACTTGATTTTAAGGCTACATTGCAGCTGTGTCATGCCACCCACAATCAACCATGTTTGGAGAACTTTGTTTTAGTATTGTATTGTAGATGACTATAAAGAACCTTTATTTTCTATCAGGTTCTATGAATGTTGAATTTCAATTTATTTAATGTCGAGTTTGAAAAAAACCTAATTTCTATAACATTTTGTGAATTTTCAATTTCCTTCGATTTAATAACAAGTTCAACGAAAACCTTATTTTCTATCACTTTTCGTGAATGTTGAATTTCCATCGATTTAATGTCAAATTCGATGTAAACCTGATTTTAAGGCTATGTTGCAGCTGTGTCATGCGAAGTCCCATTTTTCACCCAAAATCAACCATGTTTGGAGAAATTTGAATTAAGATTGTGTTGTAGATGACTTTTAAGAACGTTTATTTTCTATCCATTTTCGTGAATGTTGAATTTCCATCGATTTAATGTTGAGTTCAACGAAAACATAATTTTAAGGCTACGTTGTAGAATTGTCACGCAAACTCCCATTTTTCACGAATAATCAACCATGTTTGGAAAAATTTTGATTTAGGATTCTGTTGTAAATGAATATTAAGAAGGTTTTTTTTTATTTCAATTTTCTTGAATTTTTCATATCCATCGATTTAATGTCGAGTTTCATGAAAACGTAATTTAATGCTATGTTGCATTTTTGTCATGCGAACTTTCATTTTTCACCCACAATCAACCATGTTTGGAGAGCTTTTATTTAGCATTGTGTTGTAGATGAGTATTAAGAACTTTTATTTTCTATTAGTTTTCATAAATGTTAAATTTTGATCGATTTAATGTCGAGTTTCAAGATAACTTGATTTCAAGGCTACGTTGCAACTGTGTCACGGTAACTCCCATTTTTCACCCACAATCAACAATGTTTAGAGAAATCTTATTTAGGATCACATTATAGATGACTATAAAGAACATTTATTTTCTATTGGTTTTCGTAAATGTTAATTTTCGAACGATTAAATGTCGAGTTCAACGAAAACCTTATTTTAAGGCTACATTGCAGTTGTGTCATGCAAACTCCCATTTTTCACCCATAATCAACAATGTTTGGAGAACTTTTATTTAGGATTGTGTTGTAGATGACCACTAAGAACCTTTATTTTCTATCACTTATTGTGAATGTTGAATTTCAATTGATTTAATGTTGAGTTCGACGAAAACTTGATTTTAAGGCTATGTTGTAACTTTGTCACATGAACTCCCATTTTTCACCTACAATCAACCATGTTTGGAGAACTTTGATTTAGGATTGTGTTGTAGATTACTATTAAGAACTTTCATTTTTTATCAGTTTTCGTGAATGTTGAATTTACATCGATTAAATGTTGAGTTCGACAAAAACGTTATTTTAAGACTAATTTGCAGCTTTATCACGTGAACTACTTTTTTTCACCGACGATCAACTATGTTTGGAGAACTATGAATTAGGATTGTGTTGTAGATGACTATTAAAAATCTTTATTTTCTATCAATTTTTGTGAATGTTGAATTTTCATCGATTGAATGTCGAGTTCGATGAAAAACTGATTTTAAGGCTATGTTGCAGCTTTGTCACGCGAATTCTCATTTTTCACCCACAATCAAGAATGTCTGGAGAACTTTGATTTAGGATTGTGTTGTAGATGACTATTAAAATCCTTTATTTTTTATTGATTTTCGTGAATGTTGAATTTCCATGATTTAATGTCGAGTTTGACGAAAACCTAATTTTAAGGCTATGTTGTAGGCGTGTTAGGCAAACTCGACTTTTTTACACATACTCAACCATGTTTGGAGAACTTTCACTTGGGATTATTTTTTAGATGACTATTAAGAAGCTTTATTTTCTATCGATCTTCATGAAAAATTTGATCAAAACCTAATTTTAAGGCTACATTGCAGCTGTGTCATACCAACCTCCATTTTTCACCCATAAGCAACCATGTTTTGAGAACTTTCAGTTAGTATTGTGTTGTGGGTGACTATTAAGAACCTTTATTTTCTATTATATTTCGCGAGTGTTCAATTTCCTTTGATTTAATGTCGAGTTTGTTGCAAACATAATTTTAAGGCTACGTTGCATATGTGTGACATGAGCACCCATTTTTTAACCATAATCAAATGAACTCTTATTTTTCATCCACAATCAACCATGTTTGGAGAACATTGATTTAGGATTATGTTGTAGATGACTATTAAGAAACTTTAATTTCCATCAATTTTCGTGAATGTTGAATTTCCTTCAATTTAATGTCGAGTTTGATGAAAACTTGATTTCAAGGCTATGTTGCAGCTGTGTCACCTGAACTCCCATTTTTCACCAACAATGAACAATGTTTGGAGAACTTTGATTAAATATTGTGTTCTAGATGACTATTAGGAACCTTTATTGGTTTTTGTCATTGTTGAATTTCCATCGATTTAATGTCGAGTTCAAAGAAATCCTGATTTGAAGGATACGTTGCAGCTGTGTTACACAAACTCCCATTTTTTGACCCCACAATCAACCATGTTTGGAGAACTTTGATTTAGGATTGTATTTTAGATGACTACTAAGAACCTTTGTTTTCTATTAATTTTTCTTAAATGTTAAATTTCCTTGAATTTAATGTCGAGTTCAGCGAAAACCTGATTTTAAGGTTCCGTTGCAGCTATGTCATCCGAACTCCCAATTTTCACACATAATCAACCATGTTTGAAGATCATTGATTTAGTATTGTGTTGTAGATTAAGAACCTTTATTTTCTATCAATTTTTGTGAATGTTGAATTTCCATCGATTTAATGTCGAGTTTGATGAAGACCTGATTTTAAGGCTACATTGCAGCTTTGTTACATGAACTCCATTGTTTCACCCACAATCAATCAAGTTTGGAGAACTTTGATTTACAATTGTGTTTTAGATGACTATTAAGAACCTTTATTTTCTATCAATTTTCTTCAATATATTGTCGAGTTTAATGAAAACCTGATTTTAAGACTACGTTGTCGTTATGTCACATGAATTCTGATTTTTCACCCACAATCAACCAGGTTTGGAAATTTTTTATTTAGGATTTAGTTGTAGATCACTATTAAGAGGCTTCATTTTCTATCAATTTTTGTGAATGTTGAATTTTAAACGAAAACCTGATTTTAAGGCTATGTTGCAGTTGTGTCACATGAACTTACATTTTTTACCCACAATCAACCATGTTTGGAGAACTTTGATTTATGATTATCTTGTAGATAACTATTAAGAACCTTTATTTTCTATCAAGTTTTGTGAATTTTGAATTTCCATCAATTTAATGTTGAGTTCGAAGAAAAATTTATTTTAAGGCTATGTTGCAGACGTGACATGAACTCCCATGTTTCACGCACAATCAACCGTGTTTGGAGAGCTTTGATTTATGAATATATTGTAGATGACTATTAAGAACCTTTATTTTCTATTGATTTCCACACACAATCAACCGTGTTTGGAGAGATTTTATTTAGGATTGTGTTGTAGATGACTATTACGAACCTTTATTTTTTATCGGTTTTCATGACTGTTGAATTTCCTTCGATTTAATGTTGAGTTTGACAAAAAGTTCATTTTAAGGCTATGTTGCAGACATGTCACATGGACTCCCAATTTTCACACATAGTCAACCATATTGGATAATTTTTATTTAGGATTGTGTTGTAGATGAATATTAAGATCTTTTATTTTCTATTATTTTCTTGAATGTTGATTTTCAATTCGATTTCACATCAAGTTTTATTATAGCTTGATTTCAAGGCTATGTTTTAGCTATGTCACACAAACTCCCATTTTTCACCCATAATTAACCATGTTTGGAGAAATTTGATATAGGATTGTGTTGTAGATGAGTACTAAGAACCTTTATTTTGTATCGGTTTAACAAACTTAGACAAAAACCTGATTTTAAGGCTATGTAGCAGCTTTGACACGCGAACTCCAAATTTAAAATTCACGAAAAGCGATAGAAAATAAAGGTTCTTAAAAGTCATCTACAACACAATCCTAAATAAAATCTCTCCAAACACGGTTGATTGTGGGTGGAAATCAATAGAAAATAAAGGTTCTTAATAGTCATCTATAATATATTCATAAATCAAAGCTCTCCAAACACGATTGATTATGCGTGAAACATGGGAGTTCATGTCACATCTGCAACAGAGACTCAACATTAAATCGCCGAAAATTCAACATTCACAAAAATCGATAGAAAATAAATATTCTTAATATTTATCTACAACACAATCTTGAATCAATATTCTCCAAACATGGTTGATTGTGGGTGAAAATTGGGAGTTCGCATGACATAGCTGCAACGTACCCTTAAAATCATGTTTTAGTTAAACTTGACATTAAATCGATGGAAATTGAAGATTCCTGAAAATTGATAGAAAAGAAAGGTTCTTAACAGTCATCTACAACACAATCCTAAATCAATGTTCTTCAAACATGGTTGCTTGTGGGTAAAACATATGAGATCACGTGGTATAGATGCAACGGAGCCTTAAAATTAGGTTTGTGTGAAACTCGACATTAAATTGATGGAAATTCAACATTCACGAAAATCGATAGAAAATAAACGTTCTTAATAGTCATCTACAACTTAATTCTAAATAAAAGTTTTGGAAACACGGTTGATTGTCAGTGAAAAATAGGAGTTCGTTTGACACCACTGCAACGTAGCCTTAAAATCATGTTTTCGTTGAACTCGACATTAAATCGTTGGAAAATCAACATTAATGAAAACCAATAGAAAGTAAAGGTTATTAATAGTCATCTACAACACAAACCTAAATCAATGTTCTCCATGTTTGGAGAACTTTGATTTAGGATTGTGTTGTAGATGACTATTAAGATCCTTTATTACTAATTGGTTTTCGTGAATGTTGAATTTCCATCGATTTAATATTGAATTCACAAAAACCAGATTTTAACACTATGTTGCACCCGTGTCACGTGAACTCCCATTTTTCACCCACAATCGACCATGTTTGTAGAACTTTTATTTAGGATTGTGTTGTAGATGACTATTAAGATCCTTTATTTAATATCAGTTTTCGAAAATGTTGAATTTCCATCGATTTAATGTCGAGTTCGACAAAAATCAAATTTTAAGGCTACATTGCAGCTGAGTCACGCGAACTCTCATTTTTTACCCAAAATCAACCATGTTTGGAGAACTTTAATTTAGGATTGTGTTGTAGATGACTATTAAGAACTTTTATTTTATATCATTTTTCGTGATTGTGTAATTTTCATTGATTTTATGTCGAGTTCGACGAAAATCTGATTTTAAGGCTATATTGTAGCTGTGTCACATGAACACCCATTTTTAAACCACAATCAACCATATTTGGAAAACATTGATTTAGGATTGTATTCTAGATGACTATTAAAAACATTTATTTACTATTGATTTTTGTGATTGTTGAATTTTTGTCAATTAAATGTCATGTTCAACGAAATCTTGATATTAAGGCTACGTTGTTGTTTTTTCATGCGAACTCCCATTTTTCACCCACAATCAACAATGTTTAGTGAATTTTAATTTCAGATTTTGTTGTAGATGACTATTTCTTTAGAACCTTTATTTTCTATTGGTTTTCATTAATATTTAATTTCCATTGATTTAATGCTATGTTGCAGTTGTGTCACACAAACTCCCATTTTTAACCCACAATTAACCATGTTTGGAGAAATTTTATTTAGGATTGTGTTGTAGATGACAATTCAAAACATTTAGTTTTTATCGGTTTTCGTGAATGATCAATTTCCAATGATTGTAAGGCTACGTTGTAGTTTTCTTACGCAAACTCTCATTTTTCATCCATAATCAACAATGTTTGTAGAACTTTGATTTAGGATTGTGTTCTAGACAACTATTAAGAACCTTTATTTTCTATTAATTTTCGTGTATATTTAATTTCCATCGATTCAATGTCAAGTTCGACGAAAATCTAATTTTAATGCTACATTGCAGATGTGCCTCAAAAAATCCCATTTTTCATCCATAATCAACCATGTTTGGAGAAATTTGATTTAGGATTATGGTGTAGATAACTATTAAGAACCTTTGTTTTCTATTGGTTTTCGTGAATGTTGAATTTCCATCGATATAATGTCAAGTTTAACGAAAACTTAATTTTAAAGCTGCGTTGCAACTTTGTAACATGAACTCCCATTTTTCACCTACAATCAACAATGTTTGAAGAAGTTTGATTTAGGATTGTGTTGTAGATGATTATTAAGAACATTTATTTCCTATCGGTTTTTGCGAATGTTCAATTTCCTTCGATTTAATGTCTAGTTCGATGAAAACTTGATTTTAAGGCTATGTTGCAGCTGTGTCACGCGAGGTCCAATTTTTCACCTAAAATCAACCATATTTTCAAAAGTTTGATTTAGGATTGTGTTGTAGATGATTATTAAGAACATTTATTTGCTATAGATTTTTTCGAATGTTCAATTTCATTCGATTTAATGTCTAGTTCGATGAAAACTTTATTTTAAGGCTACGTTGCAGCTGTGTCACGCGAACTCCAATTTTTCACCCAAAATCAACCATGTTTTTAGAAGTTTGATTTAGGATTGTGTTGTAGATGACTATTAAGAAACCTTAATTTCCTATCAATTTTTGTGAATGTACAATTTCGTTCAATTTAATGTCGAGTTCGACGAAAACCTGATTTTAAGACTATGTTGCAGCTGTGTCACTCGAATTCCAATTTTTCACCCACAATCAACCATGTTTGTAGAACTTTGATTAAAGATTGTGTTGTAGATGAATATTAAGAACATTTAGTTTCTATCGATTTTTGTGAATGTTCAATTTCCATCTATTCAATGTCGAGTTCGACAAAACCCTCATTTTAAGGCTACATTGCAGATGTGTCACGTGAACTCCCATTTTTCACGCATAATCAGCCATGTTTGGATAACTTTGATATATGATTATGTTGTAGATGACTATTAAGAACCTTTATTTTCTATCAGTTTTCGTGAATGTTGTATTTCCAACGATTTAATGTCGAGTTCGATGAAAACTTGATTTTAAGGCTATGTTGCAACTGTGTCACACGAACTCCCATTTTTACCCATAACCATACATGTTTGGAGAAATTTGATATAGGATTATGTTGTAGATGACTTTTAAGAACGTTTATTTTCTATTGATTTTTGTGAATGTTGAATTTCCATCGGTTTAATGTCAAGTTCGACAAAAACCTAATTTTAAGGCTATGTTGCAGATGTGTCACGTGAACTTCCATTTTTCACTCATAATCAACCATGTTTGGTGAACTTTGATTTAGGATTCCGTTGTAGATGACTATTTTAGAATATTTATTTTCTATTGGTTTTCTTAAATGTTGAATTTATATTTACTTAATGTCGAGTTCGAAGAAAACGTTATTTTAAGACTACATTACAGTTGTGTCATGTGGACTCCCATTTTTCACCCAAAATAAACCATGTTTGGAGAGCTTTGATTTACGATTGTGTTGTAGATGACTATTAAGAACTTTCATTATCTATCAGTTTTCGTGAATGTTGAATTTCCATCAATTAAATGTTGAGTTTGATGAAAACCTGATTTTAATAGTATGTTGCAGCTTTATCAAGTGAACTCCCATTTTTCACCCACAATCAACCATGTTTGGAGAACTTTTATTTAGGATTTTGTTGTATGTGACTATTTAGAACATTTATTTTTTTTATCAATTTTGGTGAATGTTGAATTTTCGTCGATATAATGTTGAGTTTGAAGAAAACCTGATTTTAACGCTACATTGTAGTTGTGTCAGGCGAACCCTCATTTCTCACCCACAAACATCCATGTTTGGAGTAGTTTGATTTATTATTGTGTTGTAGATGATTGTTTGGTTACAACGGCTTGTAACATGAAAATAGGAATGCATTAAGGATAAATATAATATTAAGGATAAATATAATTTACTAAGTATAATATTTCAAAAATCATATAATAAAAATAATAATATTTTAATAATAAGAATAATAGAATATTATAATAGTAGAATAATATAATAGTAATATCAAAGTAATAATACAATATTTTTAATAATATAATAATTTAAATATTAATAATATATTATTAATATTAATAGTAATGTATTAATACAAATATAGCACTATAATAGTAAATATATAACAAAAAAAGCATAATATAATAATATTTTATTATTATTATATTATAAAATATATAAAAATAATAATATAATACTAACAATATATAATACCTAATCCAATCATTTATTAATATAATAATAATGTAACATAATGCAAACTTGATATATTAATAATATAATAATAATATAACAGTAAATGTAAAAAAATAATAAAAACTAAATAATAAAAATATGAATAATAATATATCAACAAAATCATTTCTTGCATAGCCATTGATGATGATTAATTGTTAAAAACATAGAAATTTGGTTATAATGGCTTGTGACTTGACAATAGGAATATAATAATAATGTAATATAATGTAAACTTGATATATTAATAATATAATAATAAATGTATAAAAATAATAAAAACTATATAATAAAAATAGTAATAAAAATATTAATAATAATATATCAACAAAATTATTTCTTGCATAGCCATTGATGATGATTAACTGTGAAAAACATAGAAATTTGGTTATAACGGCTTGTGACATGATAATAGGAATGCATTTAGTTTAACTGTCAAAATGTACCTATAATATAGTATAATATAATAAAAATATAATATAATATAATATAATACAATTAATCATCATCGATGGCTATGCACCGTTCAACCGTTTTCCCTCCCCTCTCGAGCAGTGCACATCGTCGATTGACAAACTTAGCCCCCTATTCTCAAATAATTAGAATAATAGAATATTATAATAGTGGAATAATATAATAGTAATATCAAAGTAATAATACAATATTATGAATAATATAATAATTTAAATATTAATAATATATTATTAATATTAATAGTAGTGTATTAATACAAATATAGCACTATAAAAAAAATTAAAACATTTTCCCCTAATTAACTTTTCATACCTCTTCGAAGTACCCATTGCACACCAAGGTGCAACTGCTAGTATATATAAGTATATAATATATTTTATTACATTTATATGTTAAAAATTATTAATTATGAGTTTTCATAAGTGATGTTATCATATATTAATATGAAATAAAATAATTAATTAAATAAATAATAGTTAAAAATATATTTAAATATGTATATAACATTTTATACATGGACAATAAAATAATACTTGTAACATTTGAACTTAGATTTAAGTACAATTAAAAAAAATAGAATTGTTCGATTTTTTTTTTCTAATGAAAATTATAAGCATGACACTAATATTAAACAAAGGAAGATTAATAGTTTTGAGATTATACATGGGTGAAATAATGTGTCCATATCAAGGGGTTAGCAATTTAAATAATTGGTATGCTCAATTAAACCAATTTGTGTGGTAATTAACTTAATTAGTTAAGTTCTAAGCAAGAGAGTTACTCATGATTAAATCTTATTTTAAACCACTTGTATTAGGACCAAATTCAACTGAGTATATTGTATAAGTAACTCGGTAAACTGTAAGGTGTACCTACCACTTAACCACTCGAGGTATCATTTAATAAATCCTTAACTCCTTTAAACCCAACCAGTTATGGGTGATCAATGTTTCATATTTCCTTGGGGGTTGGAGATGGCTAGGCCCTGTATATGATGATAAAATGTTGGCTAAGGGAAATGCCAAGCTCATAGGTACCATACCTCTATTAAACCATCATCTCAAAATGGTAGCCTGATGTTATTAATAAATTACAAGAAGAGAGGTATCTACACAAATATAAACTTATGACTCCTAATTAGGAATTAGAAAGTTAAATTATCCAATCCAAGACTCATGATTCTAGAGCATCTGAAGGGGAGCATATTTGTTTAAATGAATAAGCATCATTACTTTTAAATTCAAGAATTGTCTTCATGAAGATGTACAACTCATAACGTGTTTCATGTTAGACCTTAAACAGTTAAGGGTATTAATTATTTTAAGTAATAGTTTTCAAAAAAAAAAATGATACAAATTCTAGTGAAAATTTTGGGGCATGACAAACTCCCATTTTTCACCGACAATCAACCATGTTTGGAGAACTTTGATTTAGGATTGTGTTGTAGATGACTGACTATTAAGAACTTTTTATTTTCTATCAGTTTTTGTGAATGTTTAATTTTCATCGATTTAATGTTGTGTTCGACGAAAACACTATTTTAAGGTTACATTGCAGTTGTGTCACGCGATCTCACATTTTTTACCGACAAACATCCATGTTTGCGAATCTTTTATTTAGGATTTTTTTGTGGATTTTTTTTGCGACTAAGAACCTTTAATTTCTATCGATTTTTGTGAATGTTGAATTGCCATCGATTTAATGTCGAGTTCGACGAAAACCTGATTTTCAGGCTACGTTGCAGTTGTGTCATACGAACTCTCATTTCTGGCCCACAATAAACAATGTTTTTAGAACTTTGATTAAGGATTGTGTTGTAGATGACTATTAAGAACCTTTATTTTCTATTGGTTTTCGTGAATGTTCAATTTCCATCTATTTAATGTTGAGTTCGACAAAACCCTCATTTTAAGGCTACATTGCAGACGTGTCACGTGAACTCCCATTTTTCACGCATAATCAACCATGTTTGGAGAACTTTGATATATGATTATGTTGTAGATAAGTATTAAGAACTTTTATTTAATATCAGTTTTCGTGAATGTTGTATTTCCAACGGTTTTATGTTGAGTTTCATGAAAACTTGGTTTTAAAGCTATGTTACAGCTGAACCACACAAACTCCCATTTTTCAACCATAATCAACCATGTTTGGAGAACTTTGATATAGGATTACGTTTTAGATGACTATTAAGAATATTTATTTTCTATCGATTTTCGTGAATGTTCAATTTCCATCGATTTCATGTCGAGTAAGATGAAAACCTGATTTTAAGGATATGTTGCAGGTGTGTCATGTGAACTCTGATTTTTCACCCACAATCATTCATGTTTGGATAATTTTGATTTAGTATTGTGATGTAGATGACTATTAAGAACCTTTATTTTCTATCGGTTTCTGTAAATGTTGAATTTGCATCGATTTAATGTTGAGTTCGACAAAAACCTAATTTTAAGGCTATGTTGTAGATGTGTGACGTGAACATCCATTTTTCACTCATAATTAACCATGTTTGGTCAACTTTTATTAAGGATTATTTTGTAGATGACTATTTAGAATATTTAATTTCTATCAATTTTCGTGAATGTTGAATTTCCATCGATTGAATGTCGAGTTCGATGAAAACCTGATTTTAATGCCTAGTTGCAGTTGTTTTAAACAATATCCTATTTTTCAACAATAATCAGCCATATTTAGAGAACTTTGATTTAGGATTGTGTAGTAAATGACTATTAAGAAAAAAAATAAGTGTCAATTTTTGTGAATGTTGAATTTCCATCGATTGAATGTCGAGTTCGATGAAAAACTGATTTTAAGGCAATGTTGCAGTTTGTCACGCGAACTCTCATTTTTCACCCACAATCAACCATGTTTGGAATACTTTGATTTTGTATTGTGTTGTAGATGACTACTAAGAACCTTTATTATCAATTTGTTTTTTGTGAATTAAATTTTGATTCATTGAATGTCGAGTTCGATGAAAACCTAATTTTAAGGCTATTTTGCAGCTATGTTACGCGAACTGTCATTTCTCACCCACGATAAATCATGTTTGGAGAACTTTGATTTAGGATTATGTTGTAGATGTCTATCAAGAACCTTTATTTTCTATTGGTTTTCATGAATGTTGAATTTCCATTGATTAAATGTCGAGTTGAGGAAAAACCTTGTTTTGAAACTATTTTGCAGTTATGTCATGCGAACTCCCATTTTTTTAACCAAAATCAACATGTTTGGAGAAATTTTATTTAGGATTGTGTTGTAGATGACTATTAAGAACTTTGATTTTCTATAGGTTTTTGTAAATATTGAATTTCAATCGATTTAATGTCGAGTTCGATGAAAACCTGATTTTAATGTTATGTTGCAGTTGTCCAATGCAAACTCCCATTTTCACCCAGAATCAACCATGTTTGGATAAGTTTTATTTAGGATTGTGTTGTAGATGACTATTAAGAACGTTTATTTTTTATCGATTTTGGTGAATGTTGAGCTCGATGAAAACCTAATTTTAAGAACCTTGCAGCTGTGTCACGCGAACGCTCATTTCTCACCCAAAAACATCCATGTTTGGAGTACTTTGATTTAGTATTGTGTTGTATATGACTATTAAGAAACCTTTATTTTATATGAATTTTTGTCAATGTTCAATTTAAATTGATATAATGTCAATTTCAACGAAAACCTCATTTTAAGGGTACTTTGTAGATGTGTTACGTGAACTCTCATTTTTCACGTATGATCAACGATGTTTGGAGAACATTGATTTAGGATAGTGTTGCATATGACTATTAAGAACCTTTATTTTCTGATTGTTTTTGTGAATGTTGAAATTCCATAGATTAAATGTCAAGTTTGACGAAAACCTTATTTCAAGGCTATGTTTTAGTTGTCATGCAAACTCCCATTTTTCACCCACAATCAACCATGTTTCGATAACTTTGATTTAGGATTTTGTCGCTGATGACTATTAAGAAACTTTATTTTCTATTGGTTTTCGTGAATGTTGAATTTCTAGCGATTTAATGTCGAGTTCGACGAAAACGTGATTTTAAGGCTACATTGCATTTGTGTCACACGAACTCCCATTTTTCACCCTCAATCAACCTTGTTTAAGGAACTTTAATTCAGGATTATATTGTAGATGACTATTAAGAACCTTTATTTTTTATTTGTTTTCGTGAATTTTGAATTTCCATTGATTTAATGTCGAGTCCAATGAAAAACTGATTTATGGTTACATTTGTAGCTGTGTTACGCAAACTCCCATTTTTCACACACACAATCAACTATTAACAACCTTTATTTTCTATGGTTATTCATGAATGTTGAATTTCCATCGATTTCATGTCGAGTTCGTCAAAAACCTAATTTTTAAGGATATGTTGCAAAATTGTCACACAAACTCACATTTTTTACTCACAATCAACCATATTTGGAATACTTTGATTTAGGATTGTGTTGTAGATGAACATTAAGAACCTTAAGTTTTTATCAATTTTTACATGAATGTTGAATTTCCATCAATTTAATGTCGAGTAGGACGAAAACATTATTTTAAAGCTACATTGCAACTGTGTCACATGAACTCCCATTTTTCATCCACAATAAACCATGTTTGGAGAGTTTTGATTTAGTATTGTGTTGTAGATGACTATTAAATACATTTGTTTTCTATTAATTTTCGTGAATCTTGAATTTCCATTGATCTATTGTCGGGTTCAACAAAAACTTGATTTTAAGGCTATGTTGCAGCTGCGTCATGCAAACTCCAATTTTTCACCCATAATCAACCATGTTTGGATAATAATGATTTAGGATTGTGTTTTAGATGACTATTAAGAACCTTTATTTTCTAGCAGTTTTCATTATTGTTGAATTTCTATTGATTTAATGTCGAGTTCGACGAACACCCTATTTGAAAGCTACATATCACTTGTGTCACACAAAATCGCATTTTTCACCCACAAACATCTATGTTTGGATGACTTTGATTTATGATTGTGTTGTAGATGACTATTAAGAACCTCTATTTTCTATCGGTTTTTGTGAATGTTGAATCTCCATCGATTTAATGTCGAGTTCGACGAAAACCTAATTTTAAGGCTACGTTGCATCTTTGTCAGACAAACTCCCATTTTTCACCCACAATCAGCCATGTCTGCAAAACTTTGATTTAACATTGTGTTGTAGATGACTATTAAGAACCTTTATTTTCTATGGGTTTTCGTGAATGTTGAAATTCCATTGATTTAATGTCGATTTCGGCAACAACCTGATTTTAAGGCTACATTGTAGCTGTGTCACACGAACTCACATTTTTCATCTACAATCAACCATGTTTAAAGTACTTTGATTTAGTATTGTGTTATAGATGCCTATTATGAAACTTCATTTTCTATCAGTTTTTGTGAATGTTGAATTTCCATCGATTTCATGTTGAGTTCAACGAAAAACTAATTTTAAGGCTACATTGCAGCTGTGTCACGCGAAGTCCTTTTTCTCACCCACAATCAACCATGTTTGGATAACTTTTATTTAGGATTGTGTTTTTGATGACTATTAAAAACCTTTAATTTTAATCAATTTTCATGAATGTTGAATTTCCTTCGATTTAATGTCGAGTTTGACGAAAAATCTGATTTTAAGGCTATGTTACAACAATCTCAGGTGAACTCCCAATATACAGCTACAATCAACCATGTTTGGAGAACTTTGATTTGACCAACAATCAACCATGTTTGGATAAATTTGATTTAGGATTTTGTTGTCCATGACTATTAAGAAACTTTATTTTTCTATCTGTTATTGAAGGTTGAATTTCCAACGATTTAATCTCGAGTTCAACGAAAAACCTGATTTTAAGGTGCAATTGTGTCACGCGAACTCTCATTTTTCACCCACAATCAACCATGTTTGGACGTTGCACTTGTGTCACATGAACTCACATTTTTCTCCGACAATCAACCATGTTTTTAGAACATTGATTTTGGATTGTGTTATAGATGACTTTTAAGAACCTTTATTTTCTATCGATTTTGATGAATGCTGAATTTCCATCAATTAAATGTCAAGTTTGACGAAAATGTGATTTTAAAACTACGTTGTTGTTTTGTCACGCGAACTCCGATTTTTCACCCACAATCAATCATGTTTGGGGAACTTTGATCTAGGAATGTGTTGTAGATGAGTATTAAGAACCTTTATTTTCTTTCAATTTTCATGAATGTTGAATTATCATCAATTTAATGTCGAGTTTGATGGAAACTTGATCTTAATGCTCCATTCCGGTTGTGTCACATAAATTCTCATTTATCAACCATGTTTGGAGAACTTTTATTTAGCTTTGTGTTGTAGATGACTTTAAGGAACCTTTATTTTCTATCTATTTTTGTGAATGTTGAATTTCCTTTTATTTAATGTCGAGTTCGATGAAAACCTGATTTAAAGCTACGTTGCAGCTTTGTCACTCGAATTCCCATATTTCACCCACAATCAACCATGTTTGGAGCAATATGATTTAGTATTGTGTTGTACATGAATATTAAGAACCTAAATTTTCTATTGGATTTCGTGAATTGTTGAATTTCCATCGATTAAATGTCGAGTTCGATGAAAACCTAATTTTAAGGCTACATTGCAGCTTTGTAATATGAACTCGCATTTTTGACTCGTAATCAACCATGTTTGGAGTACTTTAACTTAGTGTTTTTTTCTAGATGACTATTAAAAACCTTTATTTTCTATCGATTTTTGTCAATGTTCTATTTCCATTGATTTAATGTCGAGTTCGATGAAAACCTGATTTCAAGGCTACCTTGTAGATTTTTTACGTGAATTCCCTTTTTTCACCCATAATCAACAATACTTGGAGAAGTAAGATTTAAGATAATTGTGTTGTAGATGACTACTAGAACCTTTATTTTCTATCTGGTTTCCTAAATGTTGGATTTCCATCCATTTATTGTCGAGTTTGACTTAAAACCTTATTATAAAGCTATGTTGCAGTTGTGTTACACAAACTCCCCTGTTTCACCCACAATAAACCATGTTTGTAGAACTTTGATTTAGGATTTTATTGTCGATGACTATTAAGAACCTTTATTTTCTATCGATTTTCAAGAGTGTGGAATATCCATCGATTTAATGTCAAGTTTGATGAAAACCTGATTTTGAGGCAATGTTGAAGTTGTGTCATGCGAACATCCATTTTTCACCCACAATCAACCATATTTGGAGAACTTTGATTTAGGATTGTGTTGTAGATGACTATTAAGAACCTTTATTTTCTATTAGTTTTCGTGCATGTTGAATTTTCATTGATTTAATGTTGAGTTGGACAAAAACAAAATTTTAAGGGTACGTTGCAGCTGTGTCATGCAAACTCCCATTTGTAACCCACAATCAACCATATTTGGAGAAATTTGATTTAGGATTATGTTGTAGATGTCTATTAAGAACCTTTGTTTTCTACTGATTTTTGTGAATGTTGAGTTTCCATCAATTCAACTTTGAGTTCGATGGAAACCTTATTTTAAGGCTACGTTGCAGCTTTGTCACACAAACTCCCATTTTTCACCTACAATCACCCATGTTTGGAGAACTTTGATTTAGGATTGTGTTTTAGATGACTATGAAGAACCTTTATTTTCTATCGATTTTTGTGAATGTTAATTTTCCATTGATTTCATGTTGAATTCAGTTAAAACTTGATTTTAAGGCTACATTACAGCTGCGTCATTGGAACTCCCATTTTTTACCCATACACAACCATTTTTTTTCCAAACATGGTTGATTGTGGGGGAAAAATTGGAATTCGCATGACTGAGCTACAACGTGACATTAAATTGATTTTGAGGCTACATCAAACGAACTCCCATTATTCACCAATTATCAATCGTGTTGGGAGAACATTGATTTAAGATTGTGTTGTAGATGACTATTTAGAACATTTATTTTCTATCACTTTTCGTGAATGTTTAATTTCCATCGATTCTATGTTGAGTTCAACGACAACTTGATTTTAAGGCTACGTTCCAGCAGTCCGACATGAACTCACATTTTTCATGTACAATCAACCATGTTTTGAGTACTTTGATTTAGTATTGTGTTATAGATGACTATTAAGAACCTTTATTTTCTATCATTTTTTGTGAATGTTGAATTTCCATCGATTTAATGTCAAGTTCAAAGAAAAGTTGATTTTAAGACTAAGTTGTGTCACGTGAACCCCCATTTCTGACGCAAAGTCAACCATGTTTTGATAACTTTGATTTAGGGTTGTTTTGTAGATGATTATTAAGAACCTTTATTTTTTAACGATTTTCGTGAATCTTGAATCTCCATGGATTTGATGTCCTATTTAACGAAAACCTTATTTCAAGACTACGTTGCAGCTGTGTCATGCAAACTCCCATTTTTCAACCACATTAAACCATGTTTTGATAAGTTTGATCTAGGATTGCGTGTTAGATGACTATTAAGAACCTCTATTCTCTATCATTTTTGTGAATGTCGAATTTCCATCGATTTAATGTCGAGTTCCACAAAAACTTGATTTTAAAGTTATGTTTGCAGTTGAGTCACATGAACTCCCATTTTTCACCCACAATCAACCATGTTTGAGAAATTTGATTTAGGATTGTTTTGTAGATGACCATTAAGATCCTTTATTTTCTATTAGTTTTGTGAATGTTGAATTTCCATCGATTTAATGTCTAGTTCGACAAAAAACCTGATTTTTAGGGTTCCTTGTAGCTATGTAACACAAACTTCCATTTTTCACCCACAATAAACCATGTTTGGATAAATTTTATTTAAAATTATGTTGTAGATGACTTTTAAGAACTGTTATTTTATATTGGTTTTTGTGAATGTTGAATTTCCATTGATTTAATGTCGAGTTCTTAGAAAACCTGATTTTAAGGTTATGTTGTAGCTGTGTGACGCGAACTCCAAATTTTCACCAAAAATCAACCACGTTTGGAGAACTTTGATTTAGGATTGTGTTGTAGATGACTATTAAGAACCTCGATTTTCTATCATTTTTTTGAATGTCGAATTTCCATCGATTTAATGTCGAGTTCCACGAAAACTTGATTTTAAGGTTATGTTTGTAGTTGTGTCACATGAACTCCCATTTTTCACCCACAATCAACCATGTTTGAGAATTTTGATTTAGGATTGTTTTGTAGATGAGCATTAAGATCCTTTATTTTCCATTAGTTTTGTGAATGTTCAAATTCCATCGATTTAATGTCAAGTTCGACAAAAATCCTGATTTTTAGGGTTCCTTGCATCTATGTAACACAAACTTCCATTTTTCACCCACAATAAACCATGTTTGGATAAATTTTGTTGAAAATTATGTTGTAGATGACTTTTAAGAACCTTTATTTTATATTCGTTTTTGTGAATGTTGAATTTCCATTGATTTAATGTCGAGTTCTTAGAAAACCCGATTTTAAGGTTACGTTGTAGCTGTGTGACGTGACCTCCAATTTTTCACCAAAAATTAACCACGTTTGGAGAAATTTGTTTTAGGATTGTGTTGTCGATAATTATTAAAATCTTTATTTTTTATCGATTTTCTTGAATGTTGAATTTCCATAGATTTAATGTCGAGTTTGACGAAACCCTGATTTTAACGCTATGTTGCAGATGTGTCATGGGAAATCACATTTTTTACCCACAATCAACCATGTTTGGAGAAATTTTATTTAGGATTGTGTTGTAGATGACTATAAAAAACCTTTATTTTCTATTGGTTTTCATGAATGTTGAATTTACATCGATTTAATGTCGAGTTTGACGAAAACCTGATTTGAAGGCTACATTGCTGCTGTGTCAAATGAAATCTCATTTCTCTACCAAAATCAACCATGTTTGCATAGCTTTGATCTAGGATTCTGTTGTAGATGACTATTAAGAACCTTTAGTTTCTATCGATTTTTCTGAATGTTTGAATTTCCATCGATTTAATGTCAAGTTTGGTGAAAACCCTATTTTAAGGCTACATTGAAGTTGTATCATGTGAACTCAAATTTTTCACCCACAAACATCCATGTTTGGTGAACTTTTATTTAGGATTGTGTTGTAGATGACAATTAAGAACCTTTATTTTCTATTAGTTTTCATGAATATTCTTTTTAGTTCAATCTACGTTGTAGTTGTGTCACGCGAATTCTCTTTTCTCACCCACAATCAACCATGTTTGGTGAAATTTGATTAAGGATTGTGTTGTACATGACTATTAAAACCATTTATTTTCTATCGGTTTTAGTGAATGTTCAATTTCTATCAATTTAATGTCGAGCTCGACAAAAAAATCATTTAAGGCTATATTGCAGACTTGTCACGTGAACTCCCATTTTTCATGCATAACCAACCATGTTTGGAGAACTTTGATTTATGATTATGTTGTAGATGACTATAAAGAACGTTTAGTTACTATTTGTTTTTGTGAATGTTGAATTTCGATTGATTAAATGTCAAGTTCGCTAAAAACCTTATTTTATGGCTACCTTGCAGCATCGTCACATGAACTCCCTCTTTTTACCCACAATCAACCATGTTTGGGTAACTTTTATTTTTGATTATGTTGTAGATGACTATTACGAACCTTTATTTTCTATCGATTTAATATCGAGTTCAACGAAAACATAATTTCAGGCTACATTGCAACTATGTCATGCGAACTCCCGTTTTTCACCCACAATCAACTATGTTTAGATAACATTGATTTAGTATTATGTTGTAGATATTAAGAACCTTTGTTTTCTATCAGTTTTTGTGAATGTTTAATTTTCATCGATTTAATGTCGATTTCGACGAAAACACAATTTTAAGGCTACATTGCAGTTGTGTCACACAAACTCACATTTTTTACCAAGAAACATCCATGTTTAAATTTTTTTTATTTAGGATTGTGTTGTATATGACTACTAAGAACCTTTTTATTTTCTATCAGTTTTCGTGAATGTTGAATTTCCTTCAGTTTAATGTCGAGTTCGACGAAAACTGGATTTTAAGCCCACATTACAGCTTTGTCATGTAAACTACCACTTTTCACCCACAATCAACCATGTTTGGATAACTTTGATTTTCGTGAATGTTGAATTTCCATCGAAATAATGTTTAGTTCGATGAAAACCTAATTTTAAGGCTACATTGCAGTTGTGTCGTACAAACTCTCATTTCTTGCCCACAATCAACCATGTTTGTAGAACTTTGATTAAGAATTGTGTTTTAGATGAATGTTATGAACCTTTATTTTCTATCAATTTTTGTGAATGTTCATCTACAACACAATCTTGAATAAAAGTTCACCAAACATGGATGCTTGTGGGTGAAAAATTCGATTTCACGTGACACAACTGCAATGTAGCCTTAAGATAGGGTTTTCACCAAACTTGACATTAAATCGATGGAAATTCAACATTCACAAAAATTGATAGAAACTAAAAGTTCTTAATAGTCATCTACAACATAATCCTAGATCAAAGTTATCCAAACATGGTTGGTTATGGTAGAAAAATGAGAGTTCATTTGACACAGCAGCAACGTAGCCTTCAAATCAGGTCTTCGTCGAACTCGACATTAAATTGATGGAAATTCAACATACACTAAAACCAATAGAAAATAAAGGTTCTTTGTAGTCATCTACAACACAATCCTCAATCAAATTTCTCCAAACATGGTTGATTGTGGGTAAAAAATGGAATTTCCCATGACACAGCTGTAAAGTAGCCTTAAACATAGGTTTTCGTCAAACTCGACATTAAATCGATGCAAAATTGATAGAAAATAAAGGTTCTTAATAGTCATCTACAAGAAAATCCTACATCAAAGTTCTCCAAACATGGTTGATTGTGTGTGAAAAATAGGAGTTCACGTGAAACATATACAATGTAGCCTTAAAATCAGGTTTTCGTCGAACTCGACATTAAATCTATGGAAATTCAACATTCAAGAAAATCGATACAAAATAAAGATTTTAATAATCATCTACAACACAATCCTAAATCAAAGTTCTCCAAACATGGTTGATTTTTAGTGAAAAATTGGACGTCGCGTGACACAGCTGCAACTTACCCTTAAAATCAAGTTTTCTTTGAACTCGACATTAAATCAATGGAAATTCAACATTCACGAAAACCCATATAAAATAAAGGTTCTTAAAAGTCATCTACAAAATAATTTTAAATAAAATTTATCCAAACATGGTTTATTGTGGGTGAAAAATCGAAGTTTGTGTTACATAGCTGCAAGGTAGCCTAAAAATTAGGTTTTTGTCGAACTTGACATTAAATTGATGGAAATTCAACATTCACAAAAACTAATAGAAAATAAAGGATCTTAATGGTCATCTACAACACTATTCTAAAACAAATTTCTCAAAAATGGTTGATTGGTTCTGAAAAATGGGAGTTCATGTGACACAACTGCAATGTAGCCTTAAAATCATGTTTTCGTCAAACTCAACATAAAATCAATGGAAATTCAACAATCAGGAAAATTGATAAAAAAAAAAGGTTCTTAATATTCATCTACAACATAATCCTAAATCAAAGTTATCAAAAGAAGGTTGATTGTGGGTGAAAAAAGGGAGTTCGCATGACACAACTAAAACATAGCCTTAAAATCAGGTTTTTGTCAAATTTGACATTTAATCGATGGAAATTGAACATTCACAAAAACAATCAGAAAATAAAGGTTCTTAATAGTCATCTACAACATAATCGTAAATCAAAGTTCTCCAAACATGGTTGATTATGCGTGAAAAAATGGGAGTTCATGTGACGTGTTTGCAACGTAGCCTTAAACTGACATTTTCGTCGAACTCAACATTAAATCGATGGAAATTGCACATTCACGAAAACCGATAGAAGATAAAGTTTCTTAATAGTCATCTACAACATAATCCTAAACAAAAGTTCTTCAAACATGTTTAATTGTTGAAGAAAAATCGCAGTTCGCGTGAGACAGCTGCAACGTAGCCTGAAAATCAAATTAAATCAAAGTTCTTAACAGTCATCTACAACACAATATTAAATCAAGCTACTCCAAACATGGTTGATTTTTGGTGAAAATGGTAGTTCGCGTGAAACAACTGCAACATAGCCTTAAAATCAGGTTTTCATGGAATTTGACATTAAATTGATAGAAATTAAATATTCACGAAAGTCGATAGAAGTTAAACGTTATTAATATTTATCTACAACACAATCCTAATTCAAATTTGTCCAAACATAGGTGATTGGAGGAGAAAAATGGGAATTTACGTGACACAGCTGTAACATAGCCTTAAAATCAGATTTTCGTCAACTTCCACATTTAATCAATGGAAATTCAACATTCACTAAAATTGATATAAAATTAGGGTTCTTAATAGTCATCTACAACAAAATCCTAAATCAAAGTTTTCCAAACATGGTTGACTGTGGGTGAAAAATGCGAGTTCGTGTGAAAAATGGAACTCCCATTTTTCACCCACAATCAACCATGTTTTGACAACTTTTAATTAGGATTATGTTGTAGATGACTATTAAGATCCTTTATTTTTTATCGAGTTCGACGAAAACTTGATTTTAAGGCTATGTTCCAGATGTGTCACACGAATTCCCATTTTTCACCCACAATCAACCATGTTTCTATAACCTTGATTTAGGATTGTGTTGTAGATGATTATTAAGAACCTTTATTTTCTATCAGTTTTCGTGAATTTTGAATTTCCATCGATTTAATGTTGAGTTCAACGAAAACCTACTTTTAAGGCATAGTTGCAATTGTGTCACACGAACTCCCATTTTTCACCCACAATCAACCATGATTGGAGAACTTTGATTTAGGATTGTGTTGTAGATGCTAGTAAGAACGTTTATTTTCTATCAATTTTTTGAATGTTGAATTTCCTTCGATTTAATGTCAAGTTCAATGAAAATCTAATTTCAAGGCTATGTTATAGCTGTTTCACGCGAACTCCCATTTTTCACCCTCAATCAACCTTGTTTGGAGTACTTTGATTTAGTATAGATGACAATTAACAACCTTTATTTTCTATCAGCTTTTATGAATGTTCAAATTCCATCGATTTAATGTCGATTTCGACAAAAACCTGATTTAAAGGCTATGTTGCATTTGAGTCACGCAAATTCACATTTTCAACCCACAATCCACCATGTTTGGAGAAATATGATTTAGGATTGTATTGTAGGTGACTATTAAGAACCTTTATTTTCTATCAATTTTGTATTGCAGCTATGTCACACGAAATCCCATTTTTCACCCACAATCAACCATGTTTAGAGAACTTTGTTTTAGGATTGTGTTGTAGAACTATTAAAAACCTTTATTTTCTATCGATTTAATGTCGATATTGAAGAAAAAGTTTATTTTAAGGCTACGTTATAGCTATGTTATAAGAACTCCCATTTTTCACCCACAATCAACCATGTTTGGAGAATTTGATTTAGGATTAAGTTGTCGATGACTATTAAGATTCTTTTTTTTCTATCGATTTTCATGAATGTTGAATTTCCAATGATTTATGTTGAGTTCAAGGAAAACCTGATTTATGGCTATGTTGCAGCTATTTCACGCGAACTCCTTTTTTTCATCCAAAATCAACCATATTTGGAGAACTTTGATTTAGGATTATGTTGTAGATGACTATTAAAAACCTTTATTTTCTTTTTGTTTTCGTGAATGTTGAATTCCCATTTATTTAATGTTGAGCTCGACGAAAACCTGATTTTAAGGCTACATTGCAGCTATGTTATGAAAACTCCCATTTTTCACCCACAATCAAGCATATGTGGAGAACTTTGATTTAGGATTGTGTTGTAGATGACTATTAAGATCCTTTATTTTGTATCAGTTTTAGTGAATTTGGAATTTCCAATGATTTAATGTCGAGTTGAATGAAAACCTAATTGTAAGGCTATGTTGCAACTGTGTTACGTGAACTCCTCTTTTTCATCGACAACAAACCATGTTTGGAGAATTTTGATACAGGATTGTATTGTATATGACTATTAAGAACCTTTATTTTCTATCGGTTTTCGTGAATGTTCTATTTCCATTTATTTAATGTCGAATTTGTCCAAAACCTTATTTTAAGGCTCCGTTGCAGCTGTGTCAAGCGAACTCCCATTTTTCTCCCACAATCAACAATATTTTTAGAACATTGATTTGGGATTGTGTTATAGATGATTTTTAAGAACCTTTATTTTCTATGGATTTTCGTGAATGTTGAATTTCCATCGATTAAATGTCAAGTTTTACGAAAACGTGATTTTAAGGCTACGTTGTAGTTTTGTCACGCGTACTCACATTTTTCACCCACAATCAATCATGTTTGGACAACTTTTATTTAGGATTGTGTTGTAGATGACTAATAAGAACCTTTATTTTCTATGAATTTTCATCAATTTATCATCGAGTTTGATGAAAAACTTGATCTTAAGGCTACATTTCAGTTATGTCACATAAATTAACATTTATCAACCATGTTTGCAGAACTCTTATTTAGGTTTGTGTTGTAGATGATTATTAGGAACCTTTATTTTCTATCAATTTTCGTGAATGTTGAATTTTCATCGATTTAATGTTGAGTTGGACAAAAACCTGATTTTCAGTCTACGTTGTAGCTGTGTCATTTAAACTCCCATTTTTCACCCAAAATCAACCATTTTTAGAGAACTTTGAATTACTATTATCTTGTAGATGACTATTAATAACCTTTATTTTCTATTAAGAACCTAGATTTACAGCCAAGTTTGTGTAACAACTTATTTAAAGGCTACATTGCAGCTATGTCATGCAAACTCAATTTTTTTACCCATATCAACTAAGTTTGGGGAAGTTTAATTTTAGATTGTGTTGTAGATGACTATTAAGAACCTTTATTTTCTATCGGCTTTTATGAATGTTAAATTTGTATTGATTTAATGTTGAGTTTAGCGAACACCATATTTTGAGGCTACATTGCAGTTGTGTCATGCAAACTCCCACTTTCACCCATCATCAAGCATGTTTGCAGAAATTTTATATAGGATTATGTTGTAGATAAATATTAGGATCCTTTATTTTTTATTGCCTTTCATGAACATTGATTTTAGATCGATTTATAGCCAAGTTCGTCGAACACCTAGTTTTAACGCTACGTTGCAGTTGTGTCATGTGAACTCCCATTTTTCACCCATAATCAACCATCTTTGAAGAGCTTTGATATAGGTTTGTCTTGTAGATGACTATTAGCATCCTTTATTTTATATCGCCTTTTGCGAACTCCGATTTTTCACCCACAATCAACCATGTTTGGAGTACTTTCATTTAGTCTTGTGTTATAGATGACTATTAACAACCTTTATTTTCTATCAGTTTTCATGAATATTCAATTTTTATTGATTTAATTTGGAGCTCAACGAAAACCTAATTTTAAGGCTACGTTGCAGACATGTCATGCGAACTCCCAATTTTTACGCACAATCAACCATGTTTGGATAACTTTGATTTAGGATTATGTTTTAGATGACTATTAAGAACCTTTATTTTCTATTGGTTTTCGTGAATGTTGAATTTTCATTGATTAAATATTGAGTTCAATGAAAACCTGATTTCAAAGCTACGTTGCAACTGTGTCACGCGAACTCTCATTTTTCATGAAAAAAATAGAAATTAAAGGTTCTTAATATTCATCTACAATATAATCCTAAATCAAAGTTCCTTAAACATGGTTGATTGTGGTTGAAAAATAGGAGTTCGTGTGGCACAACTGCAACATAGCCTTAAAATCACGTTTTCGTCGAACTCAACATTAAATCGCTAGAAATTCAACATTCACGAAAACCAATAGAAAATAAAGGGTCTTAATAGTCATCGACAAAAAAATCCTACATCATAATTATCCAAACATGGTTGATTGTGGGTGAAAAATGGGATTTCATGTAACACAGATGCAACGTAGCCTTAAAATTAGGTTTTTGAGGAACTCAACTTTAAATTAATGGAAATTCAACATTCACGAAAACTGAAATAAAATAAAGGTTCTTAGTATTCATCTACAACACAATCCTAAATCAAAGTTCTCCAAACATGGTTGATTGTGGGTGAAAAATGGGAGTTCGCATGACACAGCTGCGACATAGCCTTACAATTTAGATTTTCGTCAAACTCGACATTAAATGAAGGAAATTTGACATTCACAAAATCGATGGAAAATAAAGGTTCCTAATAGTCATCTACAAGACAATCCTAAATAAAATTTCTCCAAACATTGTTGATTGTTTATAAAAAAGGGGAGTTTGTGTAAGAAAACATTGCCTTAAAATCAGGTTTTCAATAAATTCAACATTAAATTGATGGAAATTGAACATTCACCTAAATCAATATAAAATAAAGGTTTTTAATAGTCATATACAACACAATACTTAAATCAAAGTACTCCAAACACTGTTGATTGTGGGTGAAAATGCGAATTCATGGGACACAACTGCAACATAGCCTTAAAATTAGGTTTTTATCGAACTCGACATTAAATCGATGAAAATGCAATATTTACGAAAAGTGATAGAAAATAAAGGTTCTTAATAGTCATCTACAACACAATCCTATATCAAAGTTCTCCAAACATGGTTGATTGTGGGTGAGCTATGAGAGTTCTCGTCACATAACTACAATGTAGCCTTAAAATCATGTCTTCATTGAACTGGACATTATATCGATAAAAATTCAACATTCGCGAAAATTCAGAAAAAAATGAAGGTTCTTAATATTCATCTACAATATAATCCTAAATCAAAGTTATCCAAAGATGGATGATTTTGGGTGAAAAATGGGTGTTCGCATGACAGCTAAACCATAGCCTTAAAATCAAGTTTTCGTCAAACTTGACATTTAATCGATGGAAATTCAACATTCACAAAAACAATAAGAAAATAAAGGTTCTTAATAGTCAACTAGAACATAATCCTAAATCAAAGTTCTCCAAACATGGTTGATCATGCGTGAAAAATGGGATTTCACGTGACATGTGTACAATGTACCCTTAAAATGAGGTTTTCATCGAACTCGACATTAAATCGATTTAAATTGACAATTGACGAAAACTGATATAAAATAAAGGTTCTTAATAGTCATCTACAACACAATACTAAATCAAAGTACTTCAAACTCAACATTATATCGATGGAAATTCAACATTCACCAGAATCGATAAAAAATAAACGTTCTTAATAGTCATCTACAACAAAATCCTAAATAAAACTTATCCAAACATGGTTGATTGTGTGTGAAAAATGGGAGTTTGCATTCGACAGCTGCAGCATAGCCTTAAAATCAGGTTTTCATCGAACTCGACATTAACTCGATGGAAATTCAATATTGGAAAAAACCGATAGAAAATCAAAGTTCTTAATAGTCATCTACAAGACAATCCTAAATAAAATTTCTCCAAACATGTTGATTTTGGGTAAAAGAATGGGAGTTCGCATGACAAAGCTGCAACGTAGTTTCAAAACTAGGTTTTCGTCAACTCGACATTTAATCGATGGAAATTCAACATTCATAAAAATCGATAGAATACAAAGGTTATTAGTAGTCATCTACAACACAAAACTAAATTAAAGTACTCCAAACACGGTTTATTGTGGGTGAAAAATGAGAGTTCACGTGACAAACTACAACATAGCCTTAACATCAGACTTTCATCGAACTCGACATTCAATCGATGCAAATACAAAATTCATAAAAATTCATTAAAAAAAAATTCTTCTTAATAGTCATTTAAAACTCAATCCTAAATCAAAGTTCTCCAAATATGGTTGATAACTGGTGAAAAATGGGAGTTCACGCGACAAATTTGTAACGTAGCCTTAAAATTATGTTTTCGTCGAACTCGACATTAAATCGATGGAAATTCAACATTCACAAATATTGATAGAAAATAAAGTTTTTTAATAGTCGTCTAGAAGACAATCCTAATTCACAGTTCTCCAAACATGGTTGATTGTGGGTGAAAAATGGGAGTTCACATAATAAAACTGCAACATACCCTTAAAATCAGGTTTTTGTCGAACTTGACATTTAATCGAAGGAAATTCAACATTCACGAAAACTGATAGAAAATGAAAGTTATTAATAGCCATTTACAACACAATCCTAAATCAAAGCTTTCCAAACATGGTTGATTGTGGGTGAAAAATGGGAGTTTACGTGACAAAGTTGCAACTTAGCCTTAGAAATAGGTTTTCGTTGAACTTGACATTAAGTCGATTGAAATTCAACATTCACTAAAATTTATAGAAAATAAAGGTTCTTAATAATCATCTACAACATAATCCTAAATCAAAGTTCTCCAAACATGGTTGATTATGGGTGAAAAATGGGAGTTCGCGTGAAACAGCTGCAATTTACCCTTAAAATCAAGTTTTCGTTGAACTCTACATTTAATCATTGGAAAATCAACATTTACGAAAACCAATAGAAAATAAAGGTTCTTAATAGTTATCTATAATGTAATCGTAAATAAAAGCTCTCTAAACATTTTGATTGTGGGTGAAAAATGGGAGTTACCATGACATAGCTGCAACGTAGCCTTGAAATCAGGTTTTCGTGAAACTAGACATTAAATCGATCAAAATTCAACATTCACGAAAACTGATAGATAATAAAAGTTTTTAATAGTCATCTACAACACAATCCTAAATAAAAACTCTCCAAACATGGTTGATTGTGGGTGAAAAATGAGAGTTCGCGTGACAAAGTTGCAACATAGCCTTAAAATCAGGTTTTCATCGAACTCGACATTAAATCGATGGAAATTCAATATTTAAGATTCAAGTCACATATCAACAATAGCATCTTTAAGCAATAATGAGAGAACAAGCCTAGGGGGAAGACCTAATTCCTCGGGGGCTCGTCTCTGACGACCTTGCCTATGTATATACTTTGCAAAGGAACCGTAGTTCAGAACTGGACTTCAACCATCTCACCCATGGTTGGATAGCAAGGAATACAATCCATAAGGTTAAAAAAAATAATGACCCTACCTCAATCACAATCCTAACCCGATACACTGATATACACTAACTCGATCCTCTACTCAAATTAACATGTGTCCCATACAAATTACATACTAAAGAGTGGGTACACAACCCTTTCTAAGGTCCATTAACCCAGAGAGTTACATAGTCGGCTGCCACCCACTTAGGTGAATCCGAGGATCGAGGACCTAGGTAAGGATGCACTAGAGAAATATGGAACATCTAAATAAATACTCATGCTTGCACAAACAATGCCACAAGCTATAGCAAGATGCAAAACACTATCAAGGTGGCACTAATAGGTATTCACTTCTCAAAAACTATTTAATGATATATGATTATCATATTGATACTTATGAAATCAATACGTGGAGAAAACTATAATGAACATAAGGATCTATAGATATATAAAGAAGCACTAATTCGTATCATTAACATATCAAATCATTGACTTGAGATAACCACTTAATTCCTATATGAAAAGATGATAATATAACAATCATCTAAGGATATGGTATATAAGACTAGATGGGTTGATCATTATAATAAGAATGAATGAAGATTAGATAAATACATAGATAAATAAATACAATATGTTTAAGATAATAACTCTCATTTGTTGATAATGCATGTGAGGATGGTAATCCACCAAGAATATAAATATTTCACCAATCTTCTTCAATAGTGTTAGATTGCTTACTCAATTTTCATACCTATGAATTGATAAATGCATTTAATGTTCCCTAAAAAGTATAGTTTTGCATAAAAACATATTAATTTATGGTTTATCCTAAAACAAACGTGTAAGAGAGAGTAGGGTAAACAATGCTTCACGTTTAATCTTCCAGTTTCCAATGTGAACTTTGTTACCAAAATATACTTTCATATAGTTATTTATTTATTAAAATAAAACTATTATTTACCTTTAAAATGAGTGTATTAAAATAGGTCAAGTTCTCAAATGTTTAATATGAAATTTATTTAGATTAGTTATGTGTTCCATACAAAAGCATCGATGTAAAACTCGTGTATTGGCAACAAAAAAGCCATGAAAGATATCTGGAGGAAGTAAGATAGATGAAATACATCTCATCATAAGATGTAATAAATCGACTCTTAGTATGTTAATCTTGCATTAAATAATATACTATATTTATATTTTACATTGTAATTTTCTATTTCCCTCTTTATACGATGCATAATCATTATTTCTAAATATTTAATTTTGTTATAAACAAATTTCATGTACATTATATGATATAATTTCATTATTTATTATTATTTTATTATTTATTTATTTTTCATAAAATAGCATTGTTCATTCCATTTAAGAAACTATGAGGCATCAATATCAATATCATAACCTAAATAACAAAACCAAGATGCTCGGTGACAAAAGGAAGTATTTGGAAAGGAGGTTTTTGAGTTTAAGGATTCTCACTAAAATTGGGCACTCCTTACTGGCATCTTCCCTGCCTACGCCAAAATGGGAGCTTAGGAATGGGTCAATTACTATGTTTCCTGTAGACTCTGCCCATAGTTATTGACATTGAAGGCAACACGAGATAATTCGTGCAAAATAACACTTGAGCTAAGTCACTTACCATGGTTTTAAAGATAATAGTTTTCGTGACAGAGAGAATGAGTTAGAATTAATTAGATACCAACTTTTGCTGCTGCTAAGATGTGATGACTGTGTTATCTTCACATATAATGATTGTGTCAAAGATAATAAGTCAGCATTATGGATTATATCGCTCTATGCAATTACGTTGGTTTTAAAGCTAACAAAAATAGGCGAAAGTCTGAATTTAATACAGGAATTATTTCTTGAACATGGCATTTAAGCTGAAACAAACAACCCCAGTTAAACACAACACCAATGGTCTCATTTAACAAATAACAATTGAAACCAATGCTCTCATTTAACACATAACAACAGAATTATTTTTGAATGAGATAAAAACACAATAAAAGAGAAGAGACCAGGCCATGTATAGTTTTCCAGTTTTTTTCTTTTCTTTTCTTTTTTTTTAAATTTTAAAAAGCTAAAATCATGGCAAATGACCTACCTCAAGATTATACACAGTTGAGATTCCACAACCTTCACCAGCACCAACTCTGCCCAAGTAGATCTATAAACAAAAATTATTTGGACGCATAGACAAGGCACGTGAATTGTTTCTCAACCTGCCTCAAAGAAACGTGGTCTCAAGGAGTGTGATAATTGAGGGGTATATGCACAAAAATGCATTTGTTAAAAAAAAGCCTTGGAACTTTTCAAGCGAATGCAGTCGGCAAATCTAAAACTCGCCTCCACAATCTTTACCAGAATCCTTCTTGCCTGTGCTAAAACGAGAGATTTGGTACAAGGTTTGGACATCCATCAAAGCGTAACAGGAGGGGAATTTTATCAGACATAATGATTGCAAGTGCTCCGGTACACATATACTCAAAACATGGAAGCATAGAGAAGGCCCGAGAATTGTTTTACATAATGCCTCAAAGACGTCATATTCAAAATGGATTCGTTGGAAAAGCCTCACAAATTGTTAAGCAAATGCAACTGACAGGAATAAAGTCAGGTCCCTCAAACTTTTCTAGCATCCCCCCCTATCGGTGCTCATATTGGAGCTGTTTTCTTCAACTCGGTAAAGCTATCTCTTCTTCTTTTTCTTTTTCACCTTCCCTCTCGTGAATTCCTCCCTGTAACATTTTCCGGAGATATACCTTCCTTTCCTCCTTTACCACGCCCAGACGCAGGTATATTGGTGTGTCGGCTGTGAAATGTGGTAGCTCCCACCATGAACAACAGGGGTTGCACTCCAAAATCCCCAAAGGCCTATGATTACGGACAAGAAATAATCGACTCCCTCTTTCCCCTAATCCATCAGAAACTAATTTTCTATCATGTGTGCCATCAAGCGATCATTAATGAGATGCTCCTTTTCCCTCATCTAGTAGGCGTTCGAAATAATTAAATTAAACAGCACCAACCATGCAAACCATGTCCTCCATGCCATAACTTACTGCCCATAACTGATTGAGTGTTGAATACTACTACCCATATTGTTCCTGTCGTGACCATCATAAATGGTGGATCTAACTCAATGCTACAATCACCCAAGAATTTATTATCAAACTGCCTATTAATTGAACGCCTGATATGAAAATCTTAGCAAATCTATTTTGATAGAGTTGCTCTACAGATCGATGGCAAATGTATAAATGTGATTTGACTAAAGTTACTAAGGGGAAGCCGAATTCTATGGAGATTATTCTTCAAAATAATTATAGTTAAATATATTGAAGAGAAAGGTACTAGTTCTACAATTAACGTTAATAATGGAGTTCAGTTTTTTTAAATATATTTTTATCGTGGCAAAATATTTATTAGAGAGATCACACCTCATTATTGTTATTTGCAAGAAGATAAAGTTACTTTACTCCCAAAATTATTTAGATTGTTACTAACCTCCTTCATGGCCACAAGACAACTATATTAAATGAACATATTTTTTTAACTTTGCACCAACTATGAATTCCACCCTAGTACTAAGTAGAAGGTTACCCACTATTTAAATATTGATTTTAATTGCTATTATTGCTATTAGTCATAATAAAAATATCTTCATTTTCTAGATGATTAATATTAATATTATGAATACTAATATTCTATTTTATTTTATTTTTAAAACCCAAGACCACTATTATTGTTGCTATATTGAAATTTCTTTTAGTAATTGTATTTTCCCCTAGAACATCATTAAATGATAGAATATTAACGTTGTTGTTATACTTGTTAGAACTACTCCTTAAGTTACTATTGATGCTTATTTTGATACCACTTCCTTTGCATTAATATAATATTGTTATCTATATCGGCATCACCTCACATATGAATGTCATTTGCTCAAAGGAAATATTGGCCTCCCTCTTAATTCCAATGTTATTACTAGGTTTGAAATTGATGTTAAGGTAATTATTAATATTAACACTACTCTTAATATCAATAAGGTCATTATTTTATTAATAATATCATTAGTCTTAATAATACTCTTAATATGATATTTTAGAGAGAGATATTAATGATTTTCATAGGGTTTATCAATACGACTAATAATACCCAAATACGATAACACATAGTCACTTTATTTATCACTTTCAATCTATCTAACCATTGGTTAATTCAATGCACAATAGAAGATAGGCTAAAATGAATAACACACAAGGTGGGGCCTTACAACATGACACAACTGCAACGTAGTCTTAAAATAAGGTCTTCTTAGAACTCGACATTAAGTAAATATAAATTCAACATTTAAGAAAACCAATAGAAAATAAATATTCTAAATGGTCATCTACAATGGAATCATAAATCAAAGTTCACCAAACATGGTTGATTATGAGTGAAAAATGAAAGTTCACGTCACACATCTACAACATAGACTTAAAATTAGGTTTTTGTCGAACTCGACATTAAATCGATGGAAATTCAACATTTATAGAAACAAATAGAAAATAAAGGTTCTTAATAGTCATCTACATCAGAATACTAAATCAAAATTCTCGAAACATGGATGATTGTGGGTGAAAAATCAGAGTTCGCATGACACAGGTGCAACATAGCCTTAAAATAAGGTTTTCATCGAATACGACATTAAATCGATGGAAATTCAACATTCACAAAAAATGATAGAAAATAAACGTTCTTAAAAGTCATCTACAACAGAATCCTATATGAAATTTCTCCAAACATGTATGGTTATGGGTGAAAAATGGGAGTTCGGGTGACATAGCTGCAACGTAGCCTTAAAATCAAGTTTTCATCAAACTCAACAATAAATCATTGGAAATACAACATTCACGAAAACTGATAGAAAATAGAGGTTCTTAATAGTCATCTACAATATAATCATATATCAAAGTTATCCAAACATGATTGATTATACGTGAAAAATGGGAGTTCACATCACATCTGCAATGTAGCCTTAAAATGAGGGTTTTGTCGAACTCAACATTAAATTGATGGAAACTGAACATTCAAGAAAATCGATAAAAACTAAATGTTCTTAATAGTCATCTACAACACAATCCTTAATCAAAGTTCTACAAACACGGTTGATTATAGACAAAAAACGAGAGTTTGTACGAAATAGTTGCAATGTAGCCTTAAAATCAGTTCATCGAAATCTACATTATATCAATAGAAATTCAACATTCACAAAAATCGATAAAAAATAAAGTTTCTTAATAGTCATATACAACATAATTTTAAATCAAAGTTATCCAAACATGCTTGATTATCGGTGAAAAGTGGGAGTTTATGTGACAAAGCTGCAATGTAGGCTTAAAATCTGGTTTTCACCGAACTCGACATTAAATCGATGGAAATTCAACATTCACGAAACCGATAGAAAATAAAGGTTCTTAATAGTCATCTACAACACAATCTTAAATAAAAAATTTGCAAGCATGGATGTTTGTCGGTAAAAAATGCGAGTTCATGTGACACAACTGCAATATAGCCTTAAAATAGGGTTTTCGTCGAACACGACATTAAATCGATGAAAATTAAACATTCACAAAAATCGATAGAAAATAAAAGTTCTTAATAGTCAGTCATCTACAACACAATCCTAAATCAAATTTTTCCACACATGGTTGATTGTCGGTGAAAAATTGGAGTTTGCGTAATATATAAGTAATATAGCTTTAAAATCAAGTTTTCTTCGATCTCAACATTAAATCGATGGAAATTTGACATTCACTAAAACCAATAGAAAATATACGTTTTTTAATAGTCATTTACAACACATTCCTAAATCAAAGTTATCCAAACATGGTTGATCATGGGTGAAAAATGGGATTTCGTGTCACATAGATATAACGTAGCCACAAAATAAAATTTTCTTCAATCTAGACCTTAAATCAACATAAATTCAACATTTACGAAAGTTGATATAAAATAAAGGTTCTTAATAGTCATCTAAAACAAAATTGTAAATGAAAACTATCTAAACATGCTTAATTGTGGGTCAAAAATGGGAGTTCGTATACCACAATTGCAACGTAGCCTTGAAATCAGGTTTTTCGTTGAACTCGACATTAAATCGAAGGAAATTCAACTTTCACAAAAATCAATAGAAAATAAGGGTTCTTAATAGTCATCTACAACACAATCCTAAATCAAAGTTCTCCAAACATAGTTCATTGTGTGAGAAAAATGGGAGTTCGCATGACACGGCTGCAACTTAGCCTTTAAATAAGGTTTTCATCGAACTCGACATTAAATCGAAGGAAATTTAACATTCACGAAAACCGATAGAAAATAATCTTTCTCAATAGTTATCTATAACACAATCCTAAATAAAATTTCTCCAAACATGATTTCTTATGGGTGAAAAATGGGAGTTCACGTGACACATCTGCAACGTAGCCTTAAACTTAGGTTTTCGTCGAACTCGACATTAAATCAATGGAAATTGAACAGTCACGAAAACTGATAGAAAATAAAGGCTCTTAATAGTCACCTACAACACAATACTAAATTAAAATTTCTCCAAACATGGTTGATTGTGGGTGAAAAATGGGAGTTTGCATGACAAAGCTGCAATGTAGCCTCGAAATCAGGTTTTCATTGAACTCGATTATTAATCAATGGAAATTCAACATTCACGAAAACCAATAGAAAATAAAAATTCTTAATAGTCATCTAAAATTTAATCCTAAATCAATGTTCTCCAAACATGGTTGATTGTATGTAAAAACTAAGAGTTCGCATGACACGTCTGCAACGTAGCCTTAACATTAGGTTTTCATCGAACTCGACATTAAATCGATGGAAATTCAACATTCATGAAAACTGAAAGAAAATAAGGTTGTTAATAATCATCTAGAACACAATATTAAATCAAAGTACTCGAAACATAGTTGATTGTGGGTGAAAAATGGGAATTCGCATGACACAGCTTCAACGTAGCCTTAAAATTAGGTGCTAGATGAACTTGACTATAAATCCTTCAAAAATCAACATGCACAAAACACGATATAAAATAAAGGAACCTAATAGTCATCCACAACACAATCCTAAATCAAATTTCTTCAAACATTATTGATTATGGGTGAAAAATGGGAGTTTGCGTGATACAGCTGCAATGTAGCCTTAAAATCAAGTGTATGAAACAATTTTTTTTTTTTTAAATTTAAATTATGGGTTCCATCCGACCATTACTTTTTAAATTATAATATTTTTTTTGAAAGCTCTCCAAAAGGCACTTGGCCTCATTCATTTGTATCGTTTATTTGGTTTGTGTAATTGCATAAAATCTTCTAAAGAGTGTAACCTTTTAAAAAAATATTTTTTTTTATTAAATTTGGTAGTACAATATCGCGAAGTCATAACTTTAGATCTGACCATTGCATTAACAATTATAATATATTTTAGAAAAATTCCCTAGGAGACACTTGGCCTCGTTCATTTGCGTCCTATATTTGGTTTGCATAACTACCTAAGATCTTAAAGAAATTGTAACTTCTTGAAAAATAAAAAGTTCATTAAATTTGGTAGTACAACTTCATGGGGTCATAAATTTTGATCTAACAATTGGATTTTCATTTATAATATAGTTTTGGAAAACACTGCAAAATGTGCTTGGTCTAAAATCTTCTATAGGATGTAATCTATTCTCAAAACATGATTGATTATGGGTGGAAAATGGGAGTGGACATGACACAACTGCAACGTAGCCTAAAAGTTAGGTGTTCACCAAACTCAACATTAAATCGATGGAAATTCAACATTTAAAAAAACTAATAGAAAATAAATTTTATTAATAGTTCGATGACATAGCTAAAATCAAAATTCCCCAAACCTGGTTGATTATGGGTGAAAAATGGGAGTTCGATGACATAGCTGCAACGTTGCCTTAAAATCAGGTGTTAGACGAACTTGGTCATTAATCAATTGAAAATCAATGTGCACAAAATGCAATATAAAATACAGTATATTATTAGTCATTTATAAGATAGTTCTAAATCAAATTTCTC
Source organism: Sequoiadendron giganteum (assembly GCA_007115665.2). NCBI lineage: Eukaryota > Viridiplantae > Streptophyta > Pinopsida > Cupressales > Cupressaceae > Sequoiadendron > Sequoiadendron giganteum. The sequence goes on from VCHN02000015.1 coordinate 246,366, forward strand.
CAAACATAGTTGATTATGGGTGAAAAATGGGACTCCATGTGACATAGCTCCGACGTAGCCTTAAAATCTACAACACAATCTAAAATCAAACTTATCCAAACCTGGTTGATTATAGGTGAAAAATGGGAGTTCGCATGAGATAGCTGCAATGTAACTTTAAAATTAGCTTTTAGAGAAACTTGGCTGTAAATTTATCAAAAATTAATGTTTACGAAAGACAATATAAAATAAAGGATCCTAATAGTCATCTACAACACAATCCTAAATCAAAGTTTCCCAAACATGGTTGATTATGGGTGAAAAATGGGAGTTCGTGTGACACAGCTGCAATGTAGCCTTGAAATCAGGTGTTTACCGGATTCGACATCAAATCGATGGAAATTCAACATTCGAAAAAATAGATAGAAAATAAAGGTTGCTAATTGTCATCTACAACACAATCTAAAATCAAATTTCTCCAAACCTAGTTGACTATATGGGTGAAAAATGGGAGTTTGCATGACACAATTGCAACGTAGCCTTAAAATTAGGTGTTCATCGAACTCGACATTAAATCGATGCAAATTCATCATTCAAGAAAACCAATAGAAAAAAAAGTTATTAATAGTTATCGAAAACATAGTTTGAAATCAAATTTCTCAAAACCTTGTTGATTATTGGTGAAAAATGGAAGGTCGCTTGACATAACTACACTGTAGCCTTAAAATCGGGTGTTAGGCGCACTTGGCTGTAAATCGATAAAATGTCAACATTCACAAAAGGTGATATAAATTAAAGGATACTAATAGTCATCTACAAGACAAACCTAAATCAAAGATCTCCAAAGATGGTTGATTATGGGTGAAAAATGGGAGTTCGCATGAAACAACTGCAACGTCGCCTTAAAACTAGGTATTAGATGTACTTGGTTGTAAATCAATGAAAAATCAACGTTCATGAAAGGCAATAAAAAATAAAGGATCCTAATATTCATCTACAACACAATCCTAAATAAAATTTCTACAAAAATAGTTGATTGTGGGTGAAAATTGGGAGTTCACATCACACAGTTGCAACGTAGTCTTAAAATTAGGTTTTCGCTGAAGATTAACATTAAAACGATGGAATTCAACATCCATGAAAACTAATAGAAATTAAAGGTTCTTAATCGTCATCTACAATACAATCCTACATAAAAGTTCTCATAACATGGTCAATTGTAGGTGAAAAATAGGAGTTCACATGACTCAACTGCAACGTAGCCCTAAAATCATATTTTCGTCAAACTCGACATTAAATCGATAGGAAATAAAGGTTTTTAATAGTCATCAACAACATAATCCTAAATAAAATTTCTCCAAATATGGTTGACTGTGGGTGAAAATGGGAGTTCACGTGACACAAGAACAATGTAGCCTTAAAATCCGGTTTTCTTCGAATGAGACATTAAATAAATTGAAATTCAACATTCACAAAATTCGATAGAAAATAAAGGTTCTTAATAGTCATATACAACAAAATCCTATATCAAAGTTCTCCAAACATGGTTGATTGCCGGTGAAAAATGCGATTTCATGTGACATAGCTATAACGTAGTCTTAAAATCCTAAATCAAAGTTCTCCAAACATGGATGTTTGTTAGTGAAAAATTTGAGTTCGCGTGACACAATTGCAATGTAACCCCTTCAAATAAGGTTTTCGACAAACTCGACATTAAATCAATAGAAATTCAACATTCACGAAAACCGATAGAAAATAAAGGTTCTTAATAGTCATCTGCAACACAATCCTAATTTAAAGTTCTCCAAAGATGGTTGATTGTGGGTGAAAACGGGAGTTTGTGTGACAAAGCTGCAACGTAGCCTTAAAATTTAGGTTTTCATCGAAATCGACAATAAATTAATGGAAATTCAACCTTCACAATAACCAATAGAAAACAAAGATTCTTAATAGTCATCTACACCATAATCCTAAATCAAATTTCTCCAAACATGGTTCATTGTTGGTGAAAAATGGGAGTTCATGTGACACAACTAGAATAGTAGCCTTAAAATTAGGTTTTCGTGGAACTTGACATTTAATAATTACAAATTTAACATTCGCGAAATTCGATAGAAAATATTTTTTCTTAATAGTCATCTACAACTTAATCCTAAAGAAAATTTCTCCAAACAAGGTTGAC
>VCHN02000015.1:248626-259496 GCA_007115665.2 Sequoiadendron giganteum
TTTTTGTTATAATGTTGAAATAGTGAAAGCAAGCAATGAGTATGTGAGTTCAAGTTTAATAAAAAACTCACAAATTAATTCTATAACTAGGATAGACATCCAACATTTTGGAATCAAGTAGCTATAATTCTATAACTAGATAGACATCCAACATTTTTGGATATGGGTAGCTATAATAAAGGCGTGGATTATTTTACTTTTGTTTAGGGACATTACTTCAGTTTTTGAAAAATGTAAAGGTTGAAAAATATTTTTTCTTTTGTGAATTTAGAAGATCCAACTCTATAAAAGATAAACACATAGAATCTGGTTATATGTCTAATCAGCTGCCATGATCTTGCATTGGTGCTTATAGGTTAATTTAAAATATGTTTAATCTTCTATTTAGTTTCATGTATTGGATAATCATGCAACATATAGTTATATCAACCTATATATATGTTTTTTACTTTCAAATAAATTGTTATGTAAAAATTATAATCTGTCCTCTAATCTAATAGATGTCAATTTTGAAATGAATTTGGAAATCTTGTTTGGTTGCCATTTTAAATATTTATTATTGAAAATCAGTTTTGGTTGTTAAAATATATTAATTGTTTGTTGGGTATTTGAATAGTAGATTACATATAATTAGCTAAATAATTAGTAGAACATTCATCCATATTTTATTTTGAATACAACGTGGTAAATTTATAAATTTATAAATGTAATAAAAGAACTTACTAAATTTTATAAAATTAAGTTTTGAAATTCATAGACTTCAAATTAAAAAATATTCAAGATTATTTTAAAATAGGATATCCCATTTTATATAGACTTGTTTAAGCAATCTTTTTCAATCAAAAATATTATCTATCATGATACAATATTGAAAAATATGTGAGGTTTGTAAAATTTAGATAATTAAGTATGAATAAACTTTGTTAAATGTACTATTACATATAAGTTTATACATTAATATACTAAAATTAAAAACAAAAATATTCTTTGATATCATTATACAATATTTTTTCACACTAGAATAATAATTAAATTATAAAAGAATGAACAATAATTATTTAAAAAAAAAATCTAAATTAACTATTTAAAATTAGAAATTAGAAAACTAAATTAAAAAAATCTTAAATTTACAATTACATAAAAATATGTTTCTAAATTATTATATTTAAATCATAAAAAATATTCAATTTCTTTTTTTTTAAATTGAAAAATATTTCAAAAAGAAAAAATATTTCATATTCTATTTTTATTCAAAATCAATATATATTTATAAAGAAATATTATAAATTTAAGGTTTCACTAAATATTTTATTGTACAAAATAATAGCAACTTAAATATGCATCCTAAAAGAAAGACTTTTCATAATAAGTGCACATTTAAAATCATGTTAAAAATTTACAAAATTAAATACAAAGAAAATATAATAAATTTATGATAACAAATAAAAATAAGTTCTTAAAATAATTGATATAATATTATTATTATGGTTAGGGTTAGATTACAATTTAATTAGGGTTAAGATTATAATTTTGTCAAGGTTAAGTTTCAATTAGGGTTAAAGTTCAATTACATTGATGGTTCAATTATGGTTAAGGTTAGGTTTAGATTAGTTAAGGTCAGAGTTCTTATAGTTTTATAATTATTTATATGTTTAATTAGGATTAGAATTACAATTTGCAAGGTTATGGTTCAATTAGGGTTAGATTTCTATGATTAATTAAGGTTAGGGTTCTTATAGGTTTATAATTATTGTTATGTTTAATTACGATTAGAATTACAATTTGCAAGGCTAGGGTTAGACTAGTATGAGGGTTTTAGGATGAATTAAGGTTAGGGTTTGTATAGTGTTACAATTACTATTACAATTCAATAAGGATTAGGGTTAGGTTTGACATTATGATTCATTTGGGGTTAGGGATGGGGTTAGCCTTCAATTATGCTTATATTTTGGTTAGGGTTACGGTTGAATTAGTAATAGATTAAATATATTATTATAATATTTTAAATATAATAATTTATAGGGAGTGGACCATGGTTAGAATTACGATTAGGGTAGGATTAAGGTTAGAATAAAGTTTTAATCTAATTAGGGTTGCATTCAATTTTAATAAATTATGGGTTGCCCCAAAATATAGATTAATGGTTATAATCACTTTAATTTTAACCCTAATATGAATATAATAATCACTTAAGTTTAACCCTAATATGAATATAATAATCACAAAAATTGGAGTTCAATTTATGATTACAATTATGGGTGCATTAGAAGAGGATTGGAAGGATATAGATTGCACATTGACCCTCTTGAAAGGAAGGGAGGTGAAAAGAGAATAAAAAAGCAAGGGTAGGGGAGCAAGGAGTTAAAATGAGCAGTAAATAGGATTAAATCACAAAAGAAATTAGATGGAAAAATAAGACTAATAATATATAGAGAGAATGAAAAAATAAAGTGTAGGTTTAAACTTGAAAAAAAAATGTACAATACCCTTTATAATTTAATGATATATTTTAATTAAACTAATATGTTTTCATTTATAACATGATATACTAATACATTATATTAATGTGATTAAAGCTTGATGTAAAAACAAACATAGTTAAATGGAAACCACTTTTACACTTGAGTTCAATGTTAAAAATAAAATATTATTAACATTTAACACTTTGATTAATTAGATCAATTAAATAAAACATAGAACATTTTCATGAAAAGTTAAAAGATAAGACAAATGTGTCATGCCTATAATTTTAACCAAAAGAAATATTATAAAATTCAACTATATATTTTTTTAATATTATCTAATCATCATTTTTAACTTAATAAATATATTATTGTTCAACCATAGTGATTGAACATTACTTCGCCTAAACGTTAGTTGCATTAATATCGAGTAAGTGCCATATAGGTATCAATGTGACAATGGCTAAGGTGTAAGGTGATACTAGCTAAGTATTTGATTTTATGTTATCTAAAATTAACTCAGGATTACCCATAATGTTATTATTGCCATAACACTCCTATAGTAAACTTATAGTTTATAGAAAATTATTTCTTAATACAATATTGTTATTAATACTTGAGACCCTAAAATATATATACTTTTCTTAGTAAATCTTCAATAATTTTAAATATTATTATTGTTTATATGTCCAAGAAATCAATTATTTTCCATTGTCCAAAATCTTGACCTTCTTCTTTTATGTTTTTTTTTTTCCCTTTTTTATCAATTAACCACAATTTTAAAAATATAAAATAATTTCATTCTTCTTAATGGTATAAATTTCACAAGTAATTCTTGAGTTTAACCTCCCACGAAACATAGATAGTAATTTAAATTATCGTTGACAACATTAGCATTTAATTAAAAGTCAATAATGAAGATCATGATTATTCCAAATAACGAGCATCAAATGCAATAGAAATTTTTCCCAATGTTAATAATTGATTTTGTCACAACATAGAATGAATTAACATTAACTTAGGAAGACATTAAAATAATTATTATTCATTTAATATTGAAAGAAATTTAAGAAAGGTTGATAGTGTCATTATTGGTAATTAAAGATTTCTTTTAATATTTGTATTAACATTTGTTGATGTTGAGGTGACCCATTATTTTAAAGTCTTATTGTGTTAGTATTAATTTTATCTCCATACTATTATTACTCATTGCTATTATTATTTTACTATTTTATTGACAATGTTAATATGAATATTTTTATTAATATAATATTTATATTTTTTTCTACATCCATTAAGAACTTACTATTATTATCATTAACTCCAAATGTTATTTCCTCATGTTAAATCTATCATTTTATTAATTATCAAACTTAAGACTGGTCAGAGAAACTAATATCTCTCTTTAAGAATATCATTGTCGAAATATTACTATCTTTAATAAGCTGCTAATACTGTCTCTTTATATATAACCTTCATATTTTAATCTATCATTATTAATTTCCCTGGATATTGGAAACTAACATTCTATCTATCATTACTAATTTCTTGGGATATTTTTTAAATATAGGTATGCTAGTACCTAATCCAATCATTTATTAATATAATAATAATGTAACATAATGCAAACTTGATATATTTATAAAATAATAATAATATAATAGTAAATGTATAAAAATAATTAAAAAATATATAATAAAAACTAAATTAATAGTAATAATATAATATTATAAAAAATAGTAATAAAATATTAATAATAATATATCAACAAAAATCATTTCTTAAAATGACCAACCACCTGATCAATTATTAAATGCAAAAAAAAATTAACCATTTTCTCCCTAATTATCTTTTCATACCTCTTTTCAAGGTATAATCATAGGATTGGTATGATTTAGCCCTATATTTATAACATAAATCTACATATAAATCTAATCAAATTCTTTATTTTGTTTTTTCTATTTATATTCTATATGTACTTATGATTATATTATATAATCTATATGTATAATTATAGATTTTAATATAGATCATATTATATATTATTTTCATAATTTTACTCCAAATATAGTTATATTATCAGATTATATTTATAAATAGATTATAGACATAATCATCTTATAAATATATAATTATATCTATATGTATATTTGTAATCTGTTTTACACTAAAATAACCTTCAAGGGAGAAACACAAATTTGAAATTTCTTTTGCTTATGCTTGAGAAACTCTCAAAGTTGGCTACCAAGAAAGCACTACAAGAAAACTTACAACTATTGACCAGTCATAAACTTTAATCAATTAGTTATCTATAATTAAACTGCTTAGACAATCATGGTTGGGGTTCGAGTGGAGGCATAGAACCACATCACTAGGTAAATTTAAATGGATCAACAACCCAAAAACAATAATAATTGAACAAGATTCAAGTCACATATCAACAATAGCATCTTTAAGCAATAATGAGAGAACAAGCCTAGGGGGAAGACCTAATTCCTCGGGGGCTCGTCTCTGACGACCTTTCCTATGTATATACTTTGTAGAGGAACCGTAGTTCAGAACTGGACTTCAACCATCTCACCCATGGTTGGATAGCAAGGAATACAATCCATAAGGTTAAAAAAAATAATGACCCTACCTCAATCACAATCCTAACCCGATACACTGATATACACTAACTCGATCCTCTACTCAAATTAACATGTGTCCCATACAAATTACATATTAAAGAGTGGGTACACAACCCTTTCTAAGGTCCATTAACCTAGAGAGTTACATAGTCGGCTGCCACCCACTTAGGTGAATCCGAGGATCGAGGACCTAGGTAAGGATGCACTAGAGAAATATGGAACATCTAAATAAATACTCATGCTTGCACAAACAATGCCACAAGCTATAGCAAGATGCAAAACACTATCAAGGTGGCACTAATAGGTATTCACTTCTCAAAAACTATTTAATGATATATGATTATCATATTGATACTTATGAAATCAATACGTGGAGAAAACTATAATGAACATAAGGATCTATAGATATATAAAGAAGCACTAATTCGTATCATTAACATATCAAATCATTGACTTGAGATAACCACTTAATTCCTATATGAAAAGATGATAATATAACAATCATCTAAGGATATGGTATATAAGACTAGATGGGTTGATCATTATAATAAGAATGAATGAAGATTAGATAAATACATAAATAAATAAATACAATATGTTTAAGATAATAACTCTCATTTGTTGATAATGCATGTGAGGATGGTAATCCACCAAGAATATAAATATTTCACCAATCTTCTTCAATAGTGTTAGATTGCTTACTCAATTTTCATACCTATGAATTGATAAATGCATTTAATGTTCCCTAAAAAGTATAGTTTTGCATAAAAACATATTAATTTATGGTTTATCCTAAAACAAACGTGTAAGAGAGAGTAGGGTAAACAATGCTTCATGTTTAATCTTCCAGTTTCCAATGTGAACTTTGTTACCAAAATATACTTTCATATAGTTATTTATTTATTAAAATAAAACTATTATTTACCTTTAAAATGAGTGTATTAAAATAGGTCAAGTTCTCAAATGTTTAATATGAAATTTATTTAGATTAGTTATGTGTTCCATACAAAAGCATCGATGTAAAACTCGTGTATTGGCAACAAAAAAGCCATGAAAGATATCTGGAGGAAGTAAGATAGATGAAATACATCTCATCATAAGATGTAATAAATCGACTCTTAGTATGTTAATCTTGCATTAAATAATATACTATATTTATATTTTACATTGTAATTTTCTATTTCCCTCTTTATACGATGCATAATCATTATTTCTAAATATTTAATTTTGTTATAAACAAATTTCATGTACATTATATGATATAATTTCATTATTTATTATTATTTTATTATTTATTTATTTTTCATAAAATAGCATTGTTCATTCCATTTAAGAAACTATGAGGCATCAATATCAATATCATAACCTAAATAACAAAACCAAGATGCTCGGTGACAAAAGGAAGTATTTGGAAAGGAGGTTTTTGAGTTTAAGGATTCTCACTAAAATTGGGCACTCCTTACTGGCATCTTCCCTGCCTACGCCAAAATGGGAGCTTAGGAATGGGTCAATTACTATGTTTCCTGTAGACTCTGCCCATAGTTATTGACATTGAAGGCAACACGAGATAATTCGTGCAAAATAACACTTGAGCTAAGTCACTTACCATGGTTTTAAAGATAATAGTTTTCGTGACAGAGAGAATGAGTTAGAATTAATTAGATACCAACTTTTGCTGCTGCTAAGATGTGATGACTGTGTTATCTTCACATATAATGATTGTGTCAAAGATAATAAGTCAGCATTATGGATTATATCGCTCTATGCAATTACGTTGGTTTTAAAGCTAACAAAAATAGGCGAAAGTCTGAATTTAATACAGGAATTATTTCTTGAACATGGCATTTAAGCTGAAACAAACAACCCCAGTTAAACACAACACCAATGGTCTCATTTAACAAATAACAATTGAAACCAATGCTCTCATTTAACACATAACAACAGAATTATTTTTGAATGAGATAAAAACACAATAAAAGAGAAGAGACCAGGCCATGTATAGTTTTCCAGTTTTTTTCTTTTCTTTTCTTTTTTTTTAAATTTTAAAAAGCTAAAATCATGGCAAATGACCTACCTCAAGATTATACACAGTTGAGATTCCACAACCTTCACCAGCACCAACTCTGCCCAAGTAGATCTATAAACAAAAATTATTTGGACGCATAGACAAGGCACGTGAATTGTTTCTCAACCTGCCTCAAAGAAACGTGGTCTCAAGGAGTGTGATAATTGAGGGGTATATGCACAAAAATGCATTTGTTAAAAAAAAGCCTTGGAACTTTTCAAGCGAATGCAGTCGGCAAATCTAAAACTCGCCTCCACAATCTTTACCAGAATCCTTCTTGCCTGTGCAAAAACGAGAGATTTGGTACAAGGTTTGGACATCCATCAAAGCGTAACAGGAGGGGAATTTTATCAGACATAATGATTGCAAGTGCTCCGGTACACATATACTCAAAACATGGAAGCATAGAGAAGGCCCGAGAATTGTTTTACATAATGCCTCGAAGACGTCATATTCAAAATGGATTCGTTGGAAAAGCCTCACAAATTGTTAAGCAAATGCAACTGACAGGAATAAAGTCAGGTCCCTCAAACTTTTCTAGCATCCCCCCCTATCGGTGCTCATATTGGAGCTGTTTTCTTCAACTCGGTAAAGCTATCTCTTCTTCTTTTTCTTTTTCACCTTCCCTCTCGTGAATTCCTCCCTGTAACATTTTCCGGAGATATACCTTCCTTTCCTCCTTTACCACGCCCAGACGCAGGTATATTGGTGTGTCGGCTGTGAAATGTGGTAGCTCCCACCATGAACAACAGGGGTTGCACTCCAAAATCCCCAAAGGCCTATGATTACGGACAAGAAATAATCGACTCCCTCTTTCCCCTAATCCATCAGAAACTAATTTTCTATCATGTGTGCCATCAAGCGATCATTAATGAGATGCTCCTTTTCCCTCATCTAGTAGGCGTTCGAAATAATTAAATTAAACAGCACCAACCATGCAAACCATGTCCTCCATGCCATAACTTACTGCCCATAACTGATTGAGTGTTGAATACTACTACCCATATTGTTCCTGTCGTGACCATCATAAATGGTGGATCTAACTCAATGCTACAATCACCCAAGAATTTATTATCAAACTGCCTATTAATTGAACGCCTGATATGAAAATCTTAGCAAATCTATTTTGATAGAGTTGCTCTACAGATCGATGGCAAATGTATAAATGTGATTTGACTAAAGTTACTAAGGGGAAGCCGAATTCTATGGAGATTATTCTTCAAAATAATTATAGTTAAATATATTGAAGAGAAAGGTACTAGTTCTACAATTAACGTTAATAATGGAGTTCAGTTTTTTTAAATATATTTTTATCGTGGCAAAATATTTATTAGAGAGATCACACCTCATTATTGTTATTTGCAAGAAGATAAAGTTACTTTACTCCCAAAATTATTTAGATTGTTACTAACCTCCTTCATGGCCACAAGACAACTATATTAAATGAACATATTTTTTTAACTTTGCACCAACTATGAATTCCACCCTAGTACTAAGTAGAAGGTTACCCACTATTTAAATATTGATTTTAATTGCTATTATTGCTATTAGTCATAATAAAAATATCTTCATTTTCTAGATGATTAATATTAATATTATGAATACTAATATTCTATTTTATTTTATTTTTAAAACCCAAGACCACTATTATTGTTGCTATATTGAAATTTCTTTTAGTAATTGTATTTTCCCCTAGAACATCATTAAATGATAGAATATTAACGTTGTTGTTATACTTGTTAGAACTACTCCTTAAGTTACTATTGATGCTTATTTTGATACCACTTCCTTTGCATTAATATAATATTGTTATCTATATCGGCATCACCTCACATATGAATGTCATTTGCTCAAAGGAAATATTGGCCTCCCTCTTAATTCCAATGTTATTACTAGGTTTGAAATTGATGTTAAGGTAATTATTAATATTAACACTACTCTTAATATCAATAAGGTCATTATTTTATTAATAATATCATTAGTCTTAATAATACTCTTAATATGATATTTTAGAGAGAGATATTAATGATTTTCATAGGGTTTATCAATACGACTAATAATACCCAAATACGATAACACATAGTCACTTTATTTATCACTTTCAATCTATCTAACCATTGGTTAATTCAATGCACAATAGAAGATAGGCTAAAATGAATAACACACAAGGTGGGGCCTTCTGAGTATTTATAGATTATAAAATATGGAATTATACTTTATCTATGTATATACTCATTTTCTATTTGTATTTTTATTTTTGTGTTTGAATTTTATATATAGATTATATTTACGTGTGTGTGTGCATACTTTTTGTGTTTGCTTTTGGGTCTTTTTGTTGTTGGTATTTTATCATTTTTTCCTTTTTTTTTAATTTTTATATTTCTATCTTTTTCTAGGTTTTTGTGCCAACCTTTCTCCCCCCTCCCTCTCCCTTTTTATTCAATTATGGGTCTACACCTATTCATTTTCTCCTTTTGCTCTCCTTATCCTTATTAGAAAAGTTGATGCAAAAATATACTACACAATCTAAACCAAAAACATTCAACAATAATCTTCATGGATTGTGGAAATCTATTATCTCTAAAAGATAAGATTATACTTTATCTTTATTTTTTTATTAAATATATAATATATTTATTTTATTTCTTCATTTAAAACTTTCAATATTTAATTATAATTTTAAAATTATAAAAAATATTTAAAATATTAATAGAATTTAATAAAATTTGAAATTTTATTTTAATGTAAAATATATATAAATACCTAGTATAAAAAATATTAAATTTTCAAAATATGTTTCTATTAAATTAATTTAAATATTAAATTTTTGATATTTTTAATATAAATTAATACTATAAATTGTGATAAAAATAAGATTTTATTTTTAATTTTTAAATTTGATTATGAAATATTTAATATAAAATATTAGAATCCTATATAAATTGTGTCTATTAATTAGGTTTAAATATTGAGATGTTAGTGTATTTAACATTTAGATTTACCTGATCTTGCCCATTAAATATTTAAAATTTTGTTCTAAAAATTTAAACATCATAACTGTCCTCATAATCAAATTTAAATGCATTAATACTAATAATGTAAACACTTAAATAAATATAATAGTTTAATATTGTGATCTCTTTAGATAGATGCATTTAAAATTACTATAATATTAAATATTTTAATTTCAAATAAAAAATTAAAATTTAAAAGATTTACCTAAAATCTTATATATTAAATATTTAAAATTTTGTTCTAAAAATTTGATCATAATTGTCTTCATCATCAAATTTAAATGCATTCCCTTCATCATAGAAGTTATGACATTCTTAAATACATTCTTTCTTAATTTATTATCTTTCAAATTAAAAATTTAGAAATTATTTTTTTTTATCAAAACTTATTATCTTTCAAATTAAAAATTTAGATTTTTTTTTTTATCAAAACTTATAATATCAAGTTATATTAAATACATCAACATCTCAATATTTAATATTATAGTTATCTTAAACACATCCATCTAAAGAGATATCAATATTAAATTATTATTTTTATTCAAGCATTTACATTATTAGTATTATTGCAATGAGTTAATTAGTTATGACATTCTTAAATTCATTCTTTCTTGATTTATTATCATTCCAATTAAAAATTTAGAAATTATTTTTTTTTAAACAAAACTTATAATATCAAATTATATTAAATACACTAAC
>VCHN02000015.1:259596-341062 GCA_007115665.2 Sequoiadendron giganteum
TAAAAATAGTAATAAAAATATTAATAATAATATATCAACAAAATTATTTCTTGCATAGCCATTGATGATGATTAACTGTGAAAAACATAGAAATTTGGTTATAACGGCTTGTGACATGATAATAGGAATGCATTTAGTTTAACTGTCAAAATGTACCTATAATATAGTATAATATAATAAAAATATAATATAATATAATATAATACAATTAATCATCATCGATGGCTATGCACCGTTCAACCGTTTTCCCTCCCCTCTCGAGCAGTGCACATCGTCGATTGACAAACTTAGCCCCCTATTCTCAAATAATTAGAATAATAGAATATTATAATAGTGGAATAATATAATAGTAATATCAAAGTAATAATACAATATTATGAATAATATAATAATTTAAATATTAATAATATATTATTAATATTAATAGTAGTGTATTAATACAAATATAGCACTATAAAAAAAATTAAAACATTTTCCCCTAATTAACTTTTCATACCTCTTCGAAGTACCCATTGCACACCAAGGTGCAACTGCTAGTATATATAAGTATATAATATATTTTATTACATTTATATGTTAAAAATTATTAATTATGAGTTTTCATAAGTGATGTTATCATATATTAATATGAAATAAAATAATTAATTAAATAAATAATAGTTAAAAATATATTTAAATATGTATATAACATTTTATACATGGACAATAAAATAATACTTGTAACATTTGAACTTAGATTTAAGTACAATTAAAAAAAATAGAATTGTTCGATTTTTTTTTTCTAATGAAAATTATAAGCATGACACTAATATTAAACAAAGGAAGATTAATAGTTTTGAGATTATACATGGGTGAAATAATGTGTCCATATCAAGGGGTTAGCAATTTAAATAATTGGTATGCTCAATTAAACCAATTTGTGTGGTAATTAACTTAATTAGTTAAGTTCTAAGCAAGAGAGTTACTCATGATTAAATCTTATTTTAAACCACTTGTATTAGGACCAAATTCAACTGAGTATATTGTATAAGTAACTCGGTAAACTGTAAGGTGTACCTACCACTTAACCACTCGAGGTATCATTTAATAAATCCTTAACTCCTTTAAACCCAACCAGTTATGGGTGATCAATGTTTCATATTTCCTTGGGGGTTGGAGATGGCTAGGCCCTGTATATGATGATAAAATGTTGGCTAAGGGAAATGCCAAGCTCATAGGTACCATACCTCTATTAAACCATCATCTCAAAATGGTAGCCTAACGTTATTAATAAATTACAAGAAGAGAGGTATCTACACAAATATAAACTTATGACTCCTAATTAGGGATTAGAAAGTTAAATTATCCAATCCAAGACTCATGATTCTAGAGCATCTGAAGGGGAGCATATTTGTTTAAATGAATAAGCATCATTACTTTTAAATTCAAGAATTGTCTTCATGAAGATGTACAACTCATAACGTGTTTCATGTTAGACCTTAAATAGTTAAGGGTATTAATTATTTTAAGTAATAGTTTTAAAAAAATAAAATGATACAAATTCTAGTGAAAATTTTGGGGCATGACAAACTCCCATTTTTCACCGACAATCAACCATGTTTGGAGAACTTTGATTTAGGATTGTGTTGTAGATGACTGACTATTAAGAACTTTTTATTTTCTATCAGTTTTTGTGAATGTTTAATTTTCATCGATTTAATGTTGTGTTCGACGAAAACACTATTTTAAGGTTACATTGCAGTTGTGTCACGCGATCTCACATTTTTTACCGACAAACATCCATGTTTGCGAATCTTTTATTTAGGATTTTTTTGTGGATTTTTTTTGCGACTAAGAACCTTTAATTTCTATCGATTTTTGTGAATGTTGAATTGCCATCGATTTAATGTCGAGTTCGACGAAAACCTGATTTTCAGGCTACGTTGCAGTTGTGTCATACGAACTCTCATTTCTGGCCCACAATAAACAATGTTTTTAGAACTTTGATTAAGGATTGTGTTGTAGATGACTATTAAGAACCTTTATTTTCTATTGGTTTTCGTGAATGTTCAATTTCCATCTATTTAATGTTGAGTTCGACAAAACCCTCATTTTAAGGCTACATTGCAGACGTGTCACGTGAACTCCCATTTTTCACGCATAATCAACCATGTTTGGAGAACTTTGATATATGATTATGTTGTAGATAAGTATTAAGAACTTTTATTTAATATCAGTTTTCGTGAATGTTGTATTTCCAACGGTTTTATGTTGAGTTTCATGAAAACTTGGTTTTAAAGCTATGTTACAGCTGAACCACACAAACTCCCATTTTTCAACCATAATCAACCATGTTTGGAGAACTTTGATATAGGATTACGTTTTAGATGACTATTAAGAATATTTATTTTCTATCGATTTTCGTGAATGTTCAATTTCCATCGATTTCATGTCGAGTAAGATGAAAACCTGATTTTAAGGATATGTTGCAGGTGTGTCATGTGAACTCTGATTTTTCACCCACAATCATTCATGTTTGGATAATTTTGATTTAGTATTGTGATGTAGATGACTATTAAGAACCTTTATTTTCTATCGGTTTCTGTAAATGTTGAATTTGCATCGATTTAATGTTGAGTTCGACAAAAACCTAATTTTAAGGCTATGTTGTAGATGTGTGACGTGAACATCCATTTTTCACTCATAATTAACCATGTTTGGTCAACTTTTATTAAGGATTATTTTGTAGATGACTATTTAGAATATTTAATTTCTATCAATTTTCGTGAATGTTGAATTTCCATCGATTGAATGTCGAGTTCGATGAAAACCTGATTTTAATGCCTAGTTGCAGTTGTTTTAAACAATATCCTATTTTTCAACAATAATCAGCCATATTTAGAGAACTTTGATTTAGGATTGTGTAGTAAATGACTATTAAGAAAAAAAATAAGTGTCAATTTTTGTGAATGTTGAATTTCCATCGATTGAATGTCGAGTTCGATGAAAAACTGATTTTAAGGCAATGTTGCAGTTTGTCACGCGAACTCTCATTTTTCACCCACAATCAACCATGTTTGGAATACTTTGATTTTGTATTGTGTTGTAGATGACTACTAAGAACCTTTATTATCAATTTGTTTTTTGTGAATTAAATTTTGATTCATTGAATGTCGAGTTCGATGAAAACCTAATTTTAAGGCTATTTTGCAGCTATGTTACGCGAACTGTCATTTCTCACCCACGATAAATCATGTTTGGAGAACTTTGATTTAGGATTATGTTGTAGATGTCTATCAAGAACCTTTATTTTCTATTGGTTTTCATGAATGTTGAATTTCCATTGATTAAATGTCGAGTTGAGGAAAAACCTTGTTTTGAAACTATTTTGCAGTTATGTCATGCGAACTCCCATTTTTTTAACCAAAATCAACATGTTTGGAGAAATTTTATTTAGGATTGTGTTGTAGATGACTATTAAGAACTTTGATTTTCTATAGGTTTTTGTAAATATTGAATTTCAATCGATTTAATGTCGAGTTCGATGAAAACCTGATTTTAATGTTATGTTGCAGTTGTCCAATGCAAACTCCCATTTTCACCCAGAATCAACCATGTTTGGATAAGTTTTATTTAGGATTGTGTTGTAGATGACTATTAAGAACGTTTATTTTTTATCGATTTTGGTGAATGTTGAGCTCGATGAAAACCTAATTTTAAGAACCTTGCAGCTGTGTCACGCGAACGCTCATTTCTCACCCAAAAACATCCATGTTTGGAGTACTTTGATTTAGTATTGTGTTGTATATGACTATTAAGAAACCTTTATTTTATATGAATTTTTGTCAATGTTCAATTTAAATTGATATAATGTCAATTTCAACGAAAACCTCATTTTAAGGGTACTTTGTAGATGTGTTACGTGAACTCTCATTTTTCACGTATGATCAACGATGTTTGGAGAACATTGATTTAGGATAGTGTTGCATATGACTATTAAGAACCTTTATTTTCTGATTGTTTTTGTGAATGTTGAAATTCCATAGATTAAATGTCAAGTTTGACGAAAACCTTATTTCAAGGCTATGTTTTAGTTGTCATGCAAACTCCCATTTTTCACCCACAATCAACCATGTTTCGATAACTTTGATTTAGGATTTTGTCGCTGATGACTATTAAGAAACTTTATTTTCTATTGGTTTTCGTGAATGTTGAATTTCTAGCGATTTAATGTCGAGTTCGACGAAAACGTGATTTTAAGGCTACATTGCATTTGTGTCACACGAACTCCCATTTTTCACCCTCAATCAACCTTGTTTAAGGAACTTTAATTCAGGATTATATTGTAGATGACTATTAAGAACCTTTATTTTTTATTTGTTTTCGTGAATTTTGAATTTCCATTGATTTAATGTCGAGTCCAATGAAAAACTGATTTATGGTTACATTTGTAGCTGTGTTACGCAAACTCCCATTTTTCACACACACAATCAACTATTAACAACCTTTATTTTCTATGGTTATTCATGAATGTTGAATTTCCATCGATTTCATGTCGAGTTCGTCAAAAACCTAATTTTTAAGGATATGTTGCAAAATTGTCACACAAACTCACATTTTTTACTCACAATCAACCATATTTGGAATACTTTGATTTAGGATTGTGTTGTAGATGAACATTAAGAACCTTAAGTTTTTATCAATTTTTACATGAATGTTGAATTTCCA
This sequence comes from Sequoiadendron giganteum, assembly GCA_007115665.2. NCBI lineage: Eukaryota > Viridiplantae > Streptophyta > Pinopsida > Cupressales > Cupressaceae > Sequoiadendron > Sequoiadendron giganteum. The sequence continues at coordinate 264,304 of VCHN02000015.1, forward strand.
TCAATTTAATGTCGAGTAGGACGAAAACATTATTTTAAAGCTACATTGCAACTGTGTCACATGAACTCCCATTTTTCATCCACAATAAACCATGTTTGGAGAGTTTTGATTTAGTATTGTGTTGTAGATGACTATTAAATACATTTGTTTTCTATTAATTTTCGTGAATCTTGAATTTCCATTGATCTATTGTCGGGTTCAACAAAAACTTGATTTTAAGGCTATGTTGCAGCTGCGTCATGCAAACTCCAATTTTTCACCCATAATCAACCATGTTTGGATAATAATGATTTAGGATTGTGTTTTAGATGACTATTAAGAACCTTTATTTTCTAGCAGTTTTCATTATTGTTGAATTTCTATTGATTTAATGTCGAGTTCGACGAACACCCTATTTGAAAGCTACATATCACTTGTGTCACACAAAATCGCATTTTTCACCCACAAACATCTATGTTTGGATGACTTTGATTTATGATTGTGTTGTAGATGACTATTAAGAACCTCTATTTTCTATCGGTTTTTGTGAATGTTGAATCTCCATCGATTTAATGTCGAGTTCGACGAAAACCTAATTTTAAGGCTACGTTGCATCTTTGTCAAACAAACTCCCATTTTTCACCCACAATCAGCCATGTCTGCAAAACTTTGATTTAACATTGTGTTGTAGATGACTATTAAGAACCTTTATTTTCTATGGGTTTTCGTGAATGTTGAATTTCCATTGATTTAATGTCGATTTCGGCAACAACCTGATTTTAAGGCTACATTGTAGCTGTGTCACACGAACTCACATTTTTCATCTACAATCAACCATGTTTAAAGTACTTTGATTTAGTATTGTGTTATAGATGCCTATTATGAAACTTCATTTTCTATCAGTTTTTGTGAATGTTGAATTTCCATCGATTTCATGTTGAGTTCAACGAAAAACTAATTTTAAGGCTACATTGCAGCTGTGTCACGCGAAGTCCTTTTTCTCACCCACAATCAACCATGTTTGGATAACTTTTATTTAGGATTGTGTTTTAGATAAGTATTAAAAACCTTTAATTTTAATCAATTTTCATGAATGTTGAATTTCCTTCGATTTAATGTCGAGTTTGACGAAAAATCTGATTTTAAGGCTATGTTACAACAATCTCAGGTGAACTCCCAATATACAGCTACAATCAACCATGTTTGGAGAACTTTGATTTGACCAACAATCAACCATGTTTGGATAAATTTGATTTAGGATTTTGTTGTCCATGACTATTAAGAAACTTTATTTTTCTATCTGTTATTGAAGGTTGAATTTCCAACGATTTAATCTCGAGTTCAACGAAAAACCTGATTTTAAGGTGCAATTGTGTCACGCGAACTCTCATTTTTCACCCACAATCAACCATGTTTGGACGTTGCACTTGTGTCACATGAACTCACATTTTTCTCCGACAATCAACCATGTTTTTAGAACATTGATTTTGGATTGTGTTATAGATGACTTTTAAGAACCTTTATTTTCTATCGATTTTGATGAATGCTGAATTTCCATCAATTAAATGTCAAGTTTGACGAAAATGTGATTTTGAACTACGTTGTTGTTTTGTCACGGGAACTCCGATTTTTCACCCACAATCAATCATGTTTGGGGAACTTTGATCTAGGAATGTGTTGTAGATGAGTATTAAGAACCTTTATTTTCTTTCAATTTTCATGAATGTTGAATTATCATCAATTTAATGTCGAGTTTGATGGAAACTTGATCTTAATGCTCCATTCCGGTTGTGTCACATAAATTCTCATTTATCAACCATGTTTGGAGAACTTTTATTTAGCTTTGTGTTGTAGATGACTTTAAGGAACCTTTATTTTCTATCTATTTTTGTGAATGTTGAATTTCCTTTTATTTAATGTCGAGTTCGATGAAAACCTGATTTAAAGCTACGTTGCAGCTTTGTCACTCGAATTCCCATATTTCACCCACAATCAACCATGTTTGGAGCAATATGATTTAGTATTGTGTTGTAGATGAATATTAAGAACCTAAATTTTCTATTGGATTTCGTGAATTGTTGAATTTCCATCGATTAAATGTCGAGTTCGACGAAAACCTGATTTTAAGGCTACATTGCAGCTTTGTAACATGAACTCGCATTTTTGACTCGTAATCAACCATGTTTGGAGTACTTTAACTTAGTGTTTTTTTCTAGATGACTATTAAAAACCTTTATTTTCTATCGATTTTTGTCAATGTTCTATTTCCATTGATTTAATGTCAAGTTCGATGAAAACCTGATTTCACGGCTACCTTGTAGATTTGTTACGTGAATTCCCTTTTTTCACCCATAATCAACAATACTTGGAGAAGTAAGATTTAAGATAATTGTGTTGTAGATGACTACTAGAACCTTTATTTTCTATCTGGTTTCCTAAATGTTGGATTTCCATCCATTTATTGTCGGGTTTGACTTAAAACCTTATTATAAAGCTATGTTGCAGTTGTGTTACACAAACTCCCCTTTTTCACCCACAATCAACCATGTTTGTAGAACTTTGATTTAGGATTTTATTATCGATGACTATTAAGAACCTTTATTTTCTATCGGTTTTCAAGAGTGTGGAATATCCATCGATTTAATGTCAAGTTTGATGAAAACCTGATTTTGAGGCAATGTTGAAGTTGTGTCATGCGAACATCCATTTTTCACCCACAATCAACCATATTTGGAGAACTTTGATTTAGGATTGTGTTGTAGATGACTATTAAGAACCTTTATTTTCTATTAGTTTTCGTGCTTGTTGAATTTTCATTGATTTAATGTTGAGTTGGACAAAAACAAAATTTTAAGGGTACGTTGCAGCTGTGTCATGCAAACTCCCATTTGTAACCCACAATCAACCATATTTGGAGAAATTTGATTTAGGATTATGTTGTAGATGTCTATTAAGAACCTTTGTTTTCTACTGATTTTTGTGAATGTTGAATTTCCATCAATTCAACTTTGAGTTCAATGGAAACCTTATTTTAAGGCTACGTTACAGCTTTGTCACAAAAACTCCCATTTTTCACCTACAATCACCCATGTTTGGAGAACTTTGATTTAGGATTATGTTTTAGATGACTATGAAGAACCTTTATTTTCTATCGATTTTTGTGAATGTTAATTTTCCATTAATTTCATGTTGAATTCAGTTAAAACTTGATTTTAAGGCTACATTACAGCTGCGTCATTGGAACTCTCATTTTTTACCCATACACAACCATTTTTTTTCCAAACATGGTTGATTGTGGGGGAAAAATTGGAATTCGCATGACTGAGCTACAACGTGACATTAAATTGATTTTGAGGCTACATCAAACGAACTCCCATTATTCACCAATTATCAATCGTGTTGGGAGAACATTGATTTAAGATTGTGTTGTAGATGACTATTTAGAACATTTATTTTCTATCACTTTTCGTGAATGTTTAATTTCCATTGATTCTATGTTGAGTTCAACGACAACTTGATTTTAAGGCTACGTTGCAGCTGTCCCACATGAACTCACATTTTTCATGTACAATCAACCATGTTTTGAGTACTTTGATTTAGTATTATGTTATAGATGACTATTAAGAACCTTTATTTTCTATCATTTTTTGTGAATGTTGAATTTCCATCAATTTAATGTCAAGTTCAAAGAAAAGTTGATTTTAAGACTAAGTCGTGTCACGCGAACCCCCATTTCTGACGCAAAGTCAACCATGTTTTGATAACTTTGATTTAGGGTTGTTTTGTAGATGATTATTAAGAACCTTTATTTTTTAACGATTTTCGTGAATCTTGAATCTCCATGGATTTGATGTCCTATTTAACGAAAACCTTATTTCAAGACTACGTTGCAGCTGTGTCATGCAAACTCCCATTTTTCAACCACATTAAACCATGTTTTGATAAGTTTGATCTAGGATTGCGTTTTAGATGACTATTAAGAACCTCTATTCTCTATCATTTTTGTGAATGTCGAATTTCCATCGATTTAATGTCGAGTTCCACAAAAACTTGATTTTAAAGTTATGTTTGCAATTGAGTCACATGAACTCCCATTTTTCACCCACAATCAACCATGTTTGAGAAATTTGATTTAGGATTGTTTTGTAGATGACCATTAAGATCCTTTATTTTCTATTAGTTTTGTGAATGTTGAATTTCCATCGATTTAATGTCAAGTTCGACAAAAAACCTGATTTTTAGGGTTCCTTGTAGCTATGTAACACAAACTTCCATTTTTCACCCACAATAAACCATGTTTGGATAAATTTTATTTAAAATTATGTTGTAGATGACTTTTAAGAACTGTTATTTTATATTGGTTTTTGTGAATGTTGAATTTCCATTGATTTGATGTCGAGTTCTTAGAAAACCTGATTTTAAGGTTATGTTGTAGCTGTGTGACGCGAACTCCAAATTTTCACCAAAAATCAACCACGTTTGGAGAACTTTGATTTAGGATTGTGTTGTAGATGACTATTAAGAACCTCGATTTTCTATCATTTTTTTGAATGTCGAATTTCCATCGATTTAATGTCGAGTTCCACGAAAACTTGATTTTAAGTTTATGTTTGTAGTTGTGTCACATGAACTCCCATTTTTCACCCACAATCAACCATGTTTGAGAATTTTGATTTAGGATTGTTTTGTAGATGAGCATTAAGATCCTTTATTTTCCATTAGTTTTGTGAATGTTCAAATTCCATCGATTTAATGTCAAGTTCGACAAAAATCCTGATTTTTAGGGTTCCTTGCATCTATGTAACACAAACTTCCATTTTTCACCCACAATAAACCATGTTTGGATAAATTTTATTTAAAATTATGTTGTAGATGACTTTTAAGAACCTTTATTTTATATTGGTTTTGGTGAATGTTGAATTTCCATTGATTTAATGTCGAGTTCTTAGAAAACCCGATTTTAAGGTTACGTTGTAGCTGTGTGACGTGACCTCCAATTTTTCACCAAAAATTTAACACGTTTGGAGAACTTTGATTTAGGATTGTGTTGTCGATAATTATTAAAATCTTTATTTTTTATCGATTTTCTTGAATGTTGAATTTCCATAGATTTAATGTCGAGTTTGACGAAACCCTGATTTTAACGCTATGTTGCAAATGTGTCATGCGAAATCGCATTTTTTACCCATAATCAACCATGTTTGGAGAAATTTTATTTAGGATTATGTTGTAGATGACTATAAAAAACCTTTATTTTCTATTGGTTTTCATGAATGTTGAATTTACATCGATTTAATGTCGAGTTTGACGAAAACCTGATTTGAAGGCTACATTGCTGCTGTGTCAAATGAAATCTCATTTCTCTACCAAAATCAACCATGTTTGCATAGCTTTGATCTAGGATTGTGTTGTAGATGACTATTAAGAACCTTTAGTTTCTATCGATTTTTTTGAATGTTTGAATTTCCATCGATTTAATGTCAAGTTTGCTGAAAACCCTATTTTAAGGCTACATTGAAGTTGTATCATGTGAACTCAAATTTTTCACCCACAAACATCCATGTTTGGTGAACTTTTATTTAGGATTGTGTTGTAGATGACAATTAAGAACCTTTATTTTCTATTAGTTTTCATGAATATTCTTTTTAGTTCAATCTACGTTGTAGTTGTGTCACGCGAATTCTCTTTTCTCACCCACAATCAACCATGTTTGGTGAAATTTGATTAAGGATTGTGTTGTACATGACTATTAAAACCATTTATTTTCTATCGGTTTTAGTGAATGTTCAATTTCTATCAATTTAATGTCGAGCTCGACAAAAACATCATTTAAGGCTATATTGCAGACTTGTCACGTGAACTCCCATTTTTCATGCATAACCAACCATGTTTGGAAAACTTTGATTTAAGATTATGTTGTCGATGACTATAAAGAACGTTTAGTTACTATTTGTTTTTGTGAATGTTGAATTTCGATTGATTAAATGTCAAGTTCGCTGAAATCCTTATTTTATGCCTACCTTGCAGCATCGTCACATGAACTCCCTCTTTTTACCCACAATCAACCATGTTTGGGTAACTTTTATTTTTGATTATGTTGTAGATGACTATTACGAACCTTTATTTTCTATCGATTTAATATCGAGTTCAACGAAATAATAATTTCAGGCTACATTGCAACTATGTCACGCGAACTCCCGTTTTTCACCCACAATCAACTATGTTTGGATAACATTGATTTAGTATTATGTTGTAGATATTAAGAACCTTTATTTTCTATCGGTTTTTGTGAATGTTTAATTTTCATCGATTTAATGTCGATTTCGACGAAAACACAATTTTAGGGCTACATTGCAGTTGTGTCACACAAACTCACATTTTTTACCAAGAAACATCCATGTTTAAATTTTTTTTATTTAGGATTGTGTTGTATATGACTACTAAGAACCTTTTTATTTTCTATCAGTTTTCGTGAATGTTGAATTTCCTTCAGTTTAATGTCGAGTTCGACGAAAACTAGATTTTAAGCCCACATTATAGCTTTGTCCTGTAAACTACCACTTTTCACCCACAATCAACCATGTTTGGATAACTTTGATTTTCGTGAATGTTGAATTTCCATCGAAATAATGTTTAGTTCGATGAAAACCTAATTTTAAGGCTACATTGCAGTTGTGTCGTACAAACTCTCATTTCTTGCCCACAATCAACCATGTTTGTAGAACTTTGATTAAGAATTGTGTTTTAGATGAATGTTATGAACTTTTATTTTCTATCGATTTTCGTGAATGTTCATCTACAACACAATCTTGAATAAAAGTTCACCAAACATGGATGCTTGTGGGTGAAAAATTCGATTTCACGTGACACAACTGCAATGTAGCCTTAAGATAGGGTTTTCACCAAACTTGACATTAAATCGATGGAAATTCAACATTCACAAAAATTGATAGAAACTAAAAGTTCTTAATAGTCATCTACAACATAATCCTAAATCAAAGTTATCCAAGCATGGTTGGTTATGGTAGAAAAATGAGAGTTCATTTGACACAGCAGCAACGTAGCTTTCAAATCAGGTCTTCGTCGAACTCGACATTAAATTGATGGAAATTCAACATACACTAAAACCAATAGAAAATAAAGGTTCTTTATAGTCATCTACAACACAATCCTCAATCAAATATCTCCAAACATGGTTGATTGTGGGTAAAAAATGGAATTTCCCATGACACAGCTGTAAAGTAGCCTTAAACATAGGTTTTCGTCAAACTCGACGTTAAATCGATTCAAAATTGATAGAAAATAAAGGTTCTTAATAGTCATCTACAACAAAATCCTACATCAAAGTTCTCCAAACATGGTTGATTGTGTGTGAAAAATAGGAGTTCACGTGAAACATCTACAATGTAGCCTTAAAATCAGGTTTTCGTCGAACTCGACATTAAATCTATGGAAATTCAACATTCAAGAAAATCGATACAAAATAAAGATTTTAATAATCATCTACAACACAATCCTAAATCAAAGTTCTCCAAACATGGTTGATTTTTACTGAAAAATTGGACGTCGCGTGACACAGCTGCAACTTAGCCTTAAAATCAAGTTTTCTTTGAACTCGACATTAAATCAATCGAAATTCAACATTCACGAAAACCCATATAAAATAAAGATTCTTAAAAGTCATCTACAAAATAATTTTAAATAAAATTTATCCAAACATGGTTTATTGTGGGTGAAAAATCGAAGTTTGTGTTACATAGCTGCAAGGTAGCCTAAAAATTAGGTTTTTGTCGAACTTGACATTAAATCGATGGAAATTCAACATTCACAAAAACTAATAGAAAATAAAGGATCTTAATGGTCATCTACAACACTATTCTAAAATTTTTTTCTCAAAAATGGTTGATTGGTTCTGAAAAATGGGAGTTCATGTGACACAACAGCAATGTAGCCTTAAAATCATGTTTTCGTCAAACTCAACATAAAATCAATGGAAATTCAACAATCAGGAAAATTGATAAAAAATAAAGGTTCTTAATATTCATCTACAACATAATCCTAAATCAAAGCTATCAAAAGAAGGTTGATTGTGGGTGAAAAAAGGGAGTTCGCATGACACAACTAAAACATAGCCTTAAAATCAGGTTTTTGTCAAATTTGACATTTAATCGATGGAAATTGAACATTCACAAAAACAATCAGAAAATAAAGGTTCTTAATAGTCATCTACAACATAATCGTAAATCAAAGTTCTCCAAACATGGTTGATTATGCGTGAAAAAATGGGAGTTCATGTGACGTGTTTGCAACGTAGCCTTAAACTGACGTTTTCGTCGAACTCAACATTAAATTGATGGAAATTGCACATTCACGAAAACCGATAGAAGATAAAGGTTCTTAATAGTCATCTACAACATAATCCTAAACAAAAGTTCTTCAAACATGTTTAATTGTTGATGAAAAATCGCAGTTCGCGTGAAACAGCTGCAACGTAGCCTGAAAATCAAATTAAATCAAAGTTCTTAATAGTCATCTACAACACAATATTAAATCAAGCTACTCCAAACATGGTTGATTTTTGGTGAAAATGGGAGTTCGCGTGAAACAATTGCAACATAGCCTTAAAATCAGGTTTTCATGGAATTTGACATTAAATTGATAGAAATTAAATATTCACGAAAGTCGATAGAAGTTAAACGTTATTAATATTTATCTACAACACAATCCTAATTCAAATTTGTCCAAACATAGGTGATTGGAGGAGAAAAATGGGAATTTACGTGACACAGCTGTAACAGAGCCTTAAAATCAAATTTTCGTCAACTTCCACATTTAATCAATGGAAATTCAACATCCACTAAAATTGATATAAAATTAGTGTTCTTAATAGTCATCTACAACAAAATCTTAAATCAAAGTTTTCCAAACATGGTTGATTGTGGGTGAAAAATGCGAGTTCGTGTGAAAAATGGAACTCCCATTTTTCACCCACAATCAACCATGTTTTGACAACTTTTAATTAGGATTATGTTGTAGATGACTATTAAGATCCTTTATTTTTTATCGAGTTCGACGAAAACTTGATTTTAAGGCTATGTTCCAGATGTGTCACACGAATTCCCATTTTTCACCCACAATCAACCATGTTTCTATAACCTTCATTTAGGATTGTGTTGTAGATGATTATTAAGAACCTTTATTTTCTATCAGTTTTCGTGAATTTTGAATTTCCATCAATTTAATGTTGAGTTCGACGAAAACCTACTTTTAAGGCATAGTTGCAATTGTGTCACACGAACTCCCATTTTTCACCCACAATCAACCATGATTGGAGAACTTTGATTTAGGATTGTGTTGTAGATGCTAGTAAGAACCTTTATTTTCTATCAATTTTTTGAATGTTGAATTTCCTTCGATTTAATGTCAAGTTCAATGAAAATCTAATTTCAAGGCTATGTTATAGCTGTTTCACGCGAACTCCCATTTTCCACCCTCAATCAACCTTGTTTGGAGTACTTTGATTTAGTATAGATGACAATTAACAACCTTTATTTTCTATCAGCTTTTATGAATGTTCAAATTCCATCGATTTAATGTCGATTTCGACAAAAACCTGATTTAAAGGCTGTGTTGCATTTGAGTCACGCAAATTCACATTTTCAACCCACAATCCACCATGTTTGGAGAAATTTTATTTAGGATTGTATTGTAGGTGACTATTAAGAACCTTTATTTTCTATCAGTTTTCGTGAAAGTTGAATTTCCTTCGATTTAATGTGCAATTCGACAAAAACCTAACTTTAATTACGTTGCAGATGTGTCATGCAAACTACCATTTTGCACCCATAATCAACCATGTTTGGAAAACTTTCATTTAGTATTATGTGTTAGATGACTATTAAGAACATTTATTTTCTATTGGCTTTCGTGAATGTGAAATTTCTATCAATTTAATGTCGAGTTCGATGAAAAGCTTAATTTAACGCTACGTTGCAACTTTGTCATGTGAACTCCCATTTTTCACTCACAATCAACCGTGTTTGGAGAACTTTGATTTAATATTATTTTTTAGATGACTATTAAGAACATTTATTTTCTATTAGTTTTGGTTAATTTTGAATTTGCATCAATTTAATGTTGAGTTTGACAAAAACCTAGTTTTAAGGCTACGTTGCAGCTATGTCACACGAAATCCCATTTTTCACCCACAATCAACCATGTTTAGAGAACTTTGATTTAGGATTGTGTTGTAGAACTATTAAAAACCTTTATTTTCTATCGATTTAATGTCGATATTGAAGAAAAAGTTTATTTCAAGGCTACGTTATAGCTATGTTATAAGAACTCCAATTTTTCACCCACAATCAACCATGTTTGGAGAATTTGATTTAGGATTAAGTTGTAGATGACTATTAAGATTCTTTATTTTCTATCGATTTTCATGAATGTTGAATTTCCAACGATTTATGTTGAGTTCAATGAAAACCTGATTTATGGCTATGTTGCAGCTATTTCACGCGAACTCCTTTTTTTCATCCAAAATCAACCATATTTGGAGAACTTTGATTTAGGATTATGTTGTAGATGACTATTAAAAACCTTTATTTTCTTTTTGTTTTTGTGAATGTTGAATTTCCATTTATTTAATGTTGAGCTCGACGAAAACCTGATTTTAAGGCTACATTGCAGCTATGTTATGAAAACTCCCATTTTTCACCCACAATCAAGCATATGTGGAGAACTTTGATTTAGGATTGTGTTGTAGATGACTATTAAGATCCTTTATTTTGTATCAGTTTTAGTGAATTTGGAATTTCCAATGATTTAATGTCGAGTTGAATGAAAACCTGATTGTAAGGCTACGTTGCACCTGTGTTACGTGAACTCCTCTTTTTCATCGACAACAAACCATGTTTGGAGAATTTTGATACAGGATTGTATTGTAGATGACTATTAAGAACCTTTATTTTCTATCGGTTTTCGTGAATGTTCTATTTCCATTTATTTAATGTCGAATTTGTCCAAAACCTTATTTTAAGGCTACGTTGCAGCTGTGTCAAGCGAACTCCCATTTTTCTCCCACAATCAACAATGTTTTTAGAACATTGATTTGGGATTGTGTTATAGATGATTTTTAAGAACCTTTATTTTCTATGGATTTTCGTGAATGTTGAATTTCCATCGATTAAATGTCAAGTTTTACGAAAACGTGATTTTAAGGCTACGTTGTAGTTTTGTCACGCGTACTGACATTTTTCACCCACAATCAATCATGTTTGGACAACTTTGATTTAGGATTGTGTTGTAGATGACTAATAAGAACCTTTATTTTCTATGAATTTTCGTCAATTTATCGTTGAGTTTGATGAAAAACTTGATCTTAAGGCTACATTTCAGTTATGTCACATAAATTAACATTTATCAACCATGTTTGCAGAACTCTTATTTATGTTTGTGTTGTAGATGATTGTTAGGAACCTTTATTTTCTATCAATTTTCGTGAATGTTGAATTTTCATCGATTTAATGTTGAGTTGGACAAAAACCTGATTTTAAGTCTACGTTGCAGCTGTGTCATTTAAACTCCCATTTTTCACCCAAAATCAACCATTTTTAGAGAACTTTGAATTACTATTGTCTTGTAGATGACTATTAATAACCTTTATTTTCTATTAAGAACCTAGATTTACAGCCAAGTTTGTGTAACAACTTATTTAAAGGCTACATTGCAGCTATGTCATGCAAACTCAATTTTTTTACCCATATCAACTAAGTTTGGGGAAGTTTAATTTTAGATTGTGTTGTAGATGACTATTAAGAACCTTTATTTTCTATCGGCTATTATGAATGTTAAATTTGTATTGATTTAATGTTGAGTTTAGCGAACACCATATTTTGAGGCTACATTGCAGTTGTGTCATGCAAACTCCCACTTTCACCCATCATCAACCATGTTTGCAGAAATTTTATATAGGATTATGTTGTAGATAAATATTAGGATCCTTTATTTTTTATTGCCTTTCATGAACATTGATTTTAGATCGATTTACAGCCAAGTTCGTCGAACACCTAGTTTTAACGCTACGTTGCAGTTGTGTCATGTGAACTCCCATTTTTCACCCATAACCAACCATCTTTGAAGAGCTTTGATATAGGTTTGTCTTGTAGATGACTATTAGCATCCTTTATTTTATATCGCCTTTTGTGAACTCCGATTTTTCACCCACAATCAACCATGTTTGGATTACTTTCATTTAGTCTTGTGTTATAGATGACTATTAACAACCTTTATTTTCTATCAGTTTTCATGAATATTCAATTTTTATTGATTTAATTTGGAGCTCAACGAAAACCTAATTTTAAGGCTACGTTGCAGACATGTCATGCGAACTCCCAATTTTTACGCACAATCAACCATGTTTGGATAACTTTGATTTAGGATTATGTTTTAGATTACTATTAAGAACCTTTATTTTCTATTGGTTTTCGTGAATGTTGAATTTTCATTGATTAAATATTGAGTTCAATGAAAACCTGATTTCAAAGCTACGTTGCAACTGTGTCACGCGAACTCTCATTTTTCACGAAAAAAATAGAAATTAAAGGTTCTTAATATTCATCTACAATATAATCCTAAATCAAAGTTCCTTAAACATGGTTGATTGTGGTTGAAAAATAGGAGTTCGTGTGGCACAACTGCCAGATAGCCTTAAAATCACGTTTTCGTCGAACTCAACATTAAATCGCTAGAAATTCAACATTCACGAAAACCAATAGAAAATAAAGGGTCTTAATAGTCATCGACAAAAAAATCCTACATCATAATTATCCAAACATGGTTGATTGTGGGTGAAAAATGGGATTTCATGTAACACAGCTGCAACGTAGCCTTAAAATTAGGTTTTTGAGGAACTCAACTTTAAATTAATGGAAATTCAACATTCACGAAAACTGAAATAAAATAAAGGTTCTTAGTATTCATCTACAACACAATCCTAAATCAAAGTTCTCCAAACATGGTTGATTGTGGGAGAAAAATGGGAGTTCGCATGACACAGCTGCGACATAGCCTTACAATTTAGATTTTCATCAAACTCGACATTAAATGAAGGAAATTTGACATTCACAAAATCGATGGAAAATAAAGGTTCCTAATAGTCATCTACAACACAATCCTAAATAAAATTTCTCCAAACATTGTTGACTGTTTATAAAAAAGGGGAGTTTGTGTAAGAAAACATTGCCTTAAAATCAGGTTTTCAATAAATTCAACATTAAATTGATGGAAATTGAACATTCACCTAAATCAATATAAAATAAAGGCTTTTAATAGTCATATACAACACAATACTTAAATCAAAGTACTCCAAACACTGTTGACTGTGGGTGAAAATGCGAATTCATTGGACACAACTACAACATAGCCTTAAAATTAGGTTTTTATCAAACTCGACATTAAATCAATGAAAATGCAATATTTACGAAAAGTGATAGAAAATAAAGGTTCTTAATAGTCATATACAACACAATCCTATATCAAAGTTCTCCAAACATGGTTGATTGTGGGTGAGCTATGAGAGTTCTCGTCACATAACTGCAATGTAGCCCTAAAATCATGTCTTCATTGAACTGGACATTATATCGATAAAAATTCAACATTCGCGAAAATTCAAAAAAAAAAGAAGGTTCTTAATATTCATCTACAACATAATCCTAAATCAAAGTTATCCAAAGATGGATGATTTTGGGTGAAAAATGGGTGTTCGCATGACAGCTAAACCATAGCCTTAAAATCAAGTTTTCGTCAAACTTGACATTTAATCGATGGAAATTCAACATTCACAAAAACAATAAGAAAATAAAGGTTCTTAATAGTCAACTAGAACATAATCCTAAATCAAAGTTCTCCAAACATGGTTGATCATGCGTGAAAAATGGGATTTCACGTGACATGTGTACAATGTACCCTTAAAATGAGGTTTTCATCGAACTCGACATTAAATCGATTTAAACTGACAATTGACGAAAACTGATATAAAATAAAGGTTCTTAATAGTCATCTACAACACAATACTAAATCAAAGTACTTCAAACTCAACATTATATCGATGGAAATTCAACATTCACCAGAATCGATAAAAAGTAAACGTTCTTAATAGTCATCTACAACAAAATCCTAAATAAAACTTATCCAAACATGGTTGATTGTGTGTGATAAATGGGAGTTTGCATTCGACAGCTGCAGCATAGCCTTAAAATCAGGTTTTCATCGAACTCGACATTAACTCGATGGAAATTCAATATTTGAAAAAACCGATAGAAAATCAAAGTTCTTAATAGTCATCTACAAGACAATCTTAAATAAAATTTCTCCAAACATGTTGATTTTGGGTAAAAAAATGGGAGTTCGCATGACAAAGCTGCAACGTAGTTTCAAAACTAGGTTTTCGTCAACTCGACATTTAATCGATGGAAATTCAACATTCATAAAAATCGATAGAATACAAAGGTTATTAGTAGTCATCTACAACACAAAACTAAATTAAAGTACTCCAAACACGGTTTATTGTGGGTGAAAAATGAGAGTTCACGTGACAAACTACAACATAGCCTTAACATCAGACTTTCATCGAACTCGACATTCAATCGATGCAAATACAAAATTCATAAAAATTCATTAAAAAAAAATTCTTCTTAATAGTCATTTAAAACTCAATCCTAAATCAAAGTTCTCCAAATATGGTTGATAACTGGTGAAAAATGGGAGTTCACGCGACAAATTTGTAACGTAGCCTTAAAATTATGTTTTCGTCGAACTCGACATTAAATCGATGGAAATTCAACATTCACAAATATTGATAGAAAATAAAGTTTTTTAATAGTCGTCTAGAAGACAATCCTAATTCACAGTTCTCCAAACATGGTTGATTGTGGGTGAAAAATGGGAGTTCACATAATAAAACTGCAACATACCCTTAAAATCAGGTTTTTGTCGAACTTGACATTTAATCGAAGGAAATTCAACATTCACGAAAACTGATAGAAAATGAAAGTTATTAATAGCCATTTACAACACAATCCTAAATCAAAGCTTTCCAAACATGGTTGATTGTGGGTGAAAAATGGGAGTTTACGTGACAAAGTTGCAACTTAGCCTTAGAAATAGGTTTTCGTTGAACTTGACATTAAGTCGATTGAAATTCAACATTCACTAAAATTTATAGAAAATAAAGGTTCTTAATAATCATCTACAACATAATCCTAAATCAAAGTTCTCCAAACATGGTTGATTATGGGTGAAAAATGGGAGTTCGCGTGAAACAGCTGCAATTTACCCTTAAAATCAAGTTTTCGTTGAACTCTACATTTAATCATTGGAAAATCAACATTTACGAAAACCAATAGAAAATAAAGGTTCTTAATAGTTATCTATAATGTAATCGTAAATAAAAGCTCTCTAAACATTTTGATTGTGGGTGAAAAATGGGAGTTACCATGACATAGCTGCAACGTAGCCTTGAAATCAGGTTTTCGTGAAACTAGACATTAAATCGATCAAAATTCAACATTCACGAAAACTGATAGATAATAAAAGTTTTTAATAGTCATCTACAACACAATCCTAAATAAAAACTCTCCAAACATGGTTGATTGTGGGTGAAAAATGAGAGTTCGCGTGACAAAGTTGCAACATAGCCTTAAAATCAGGTTTTCATCGAACTCGACATTAAATCGATGGAAATTCAATATTTAAGATTCAAGTCACATATCAACAATAGCATCTTTAAGCAATAATGAGAGAACAAGCCTAGGGGGAAGACCTAATTCCTCGGGGGCTCGTCTCTGACGACCTTGCCTATGTATATACTTTGCAAAGGAACCGTAGTTCAGAACTGGACTTCAACCATCTCACCCATGGTTGGATAGCAAGGAATACAATCCATAAGGTTAAAAAAAATAATGACCCTACCTCAATCACAATCCTAACCCGATACACTGATATACACTAACTCGATCCTCTACTCAAATTAACATGTGTCCCATACAAATTACATACTAAAGAGTGGGTACACAACCCTTTCTAAGGTCCATTAACCCAGAGAGTTACATAGTCGGCTGCCACCCACTTAGGTGAATCCGAGGATCGAGGACCTAGGTAAGGATGCACTAGAGAAATATGGAACATCTAAATAAATACTCATGCTTGCACAAACAATGCCACAAGCTATAGCAAGATGCAAAACACTATCAAGGTGGCACTAATAGGTATTCACTTCTCAAAAACTATTTAATGATATATGATTATCATATTGATACTTATGAAATCAATACGTGGAGAAAACTATAATGAACAGAAGGATCTATAGATATATAAAGAAGCACTAATTCGTATCATTAACATATCAAATCATTGACTTGAGATAACCACTTAATTCCTATATGAAAAGATGATAATATAACAATCATCTAAGGATATGGTATATAAGACTAGATGGGTTGATCATTATAATAAGAATGAATGAAGATTAGATAAATACATAAATAAATAAATACAATATGTTTAAGATAATAACTCTCATTTGTTGATAATGCATGTGAGGATGGTAATCCACCAAGAATATAAATATTTCACCAATCTTCTTCAATAGTGTTAGATTGCTTACTCAATTTTCATACCTATGAATTGATAAATGCATTTAATGTTCCCTAAAAAGTATAGTTTTGCATAAAAACATATTAATTTATGGTTTATCCTAAAACAAACGTGTAAGAGAGAGTAGGGTAAACAATGCTTCATGTTTAATCTTCCAGTTTCCAATGTGAACTTTGTTACCAAAATATACTTTCATATAGTTATTTATTTATTAAAATAAAACTATTATTTACCTTTAAAATGAGTGTATTAAAATAGGTCAAGTTCTCAAATGTTTAATATGAAATTTATTTAGATTAGTTATGTGTTCCATACAAAAGCATCGATGTAAAACTCGTGTATTGGCAACAAAAAAGCCATGAAAGATATCTGGAGGAAGTAAGATAGATGAAATACATCTCATCATAAGATGTAATAAATCGACTCTTAGTATGTTAATCTTGCATTAAATAATATACTATATTTATATTTTACATTGTAATTTTCTATTTCCCTCTTTATACGATGCATAATCATTATTTCTAAATATTTAATTTTGTTATAAACAAATTTCATGTACATTATATGATATAATTTCATTATTTATTATTATTTTATTATTTATTTATTTTTCATAAAATAGCATTGTTCATTCCATTTAAGAAGCTACGAGGCATCAATATCAATATCATAACCTAAATAACAAAACCAAGATGCTCGGTGACAAAAGGAAGTATTTGGAAAGGAGGTTTTTGAGTTTAAGGATTCTCACTAAAATTGGGCACTCCTTACTGGCATCTTCCCTGCCTACGCCAAAATGGGAGCTCAGGAATGGGTCAATTACTATGTTTCCTGTAGACTCTGCCCATAGTTATTGACATTGAAGGCAACACGAGATAATTCGTGCAAAATAACACTTGAGCTAAGTCACTTACCATGGTTTTAAAGATAATAGTTTTCGTGACAGAGAGAATGAGTTAGAATTAATTAGATACCAACTTTTGCTGCTGCTAAGATGTGATGACTGTGTTATCTTCACATATAATGATTGTGTCAAAGATAATAAGTCAGCATTATGGATTATATCGCTCTATGCAATTACGTTGGTTTTAAAGCTAACAAAAATAGGCGAAAGTCTGAATTTAATACAGGAATTATTTCTTGAACATGGCATTTAAGCTGAAACAAACAACCCCAGTTAAACACAACACCAATGGTCTCATTTAACAAATAACAATTGAAACCAATGCTCTCATTTAACACATAACAACAGAATTATTTTTGAATGAGATAAAAACACAATAAAAGAGAAGAGACGAGGTCATGTATAGTTTTCCAGTTTTTTTTCTTTTCTTTTCTTTTTTTTTAAATTTTAAAAAGCTAAAATCATGGCAAATGACCTACCTCAAGATTATACACAGTTGAGATTCCACAACCTTCACCAGCACCAACTCTGCCCAAGACTCTGCCCAAGTAGATCTATACACAAAAATTATTTGGACGCATAGACAAGGCACGTGAATTGTTTCTCAACCTGCCTCAAAGAAACGTGGTCTCAAGGAGTGTGATAATTGAGGGGTATATGCACAAAAATGCATTTGTTAAAAAAAAGCCTTGGAACTTTTCAAGCGAATGCAGTCGGCAAATCTAAAACTCGCCTCCACAATCTTTACCAGAATCCTTCTTGCCTGTGCAAAAACGAGAGATTTGGTACAAGGTTTGGACATCCATCAAAGCGTAACAGGAGGGGAATTTTATCAGACATAATGATTGCAAGTGCTCCGGTACACATATACTCAAAACATGGAAGCATAGAGAAGGCCCGAGAATTGTTTTACATAATGCCTCGAAGACGTCATATTCAAAATGGATTCGTTGGAAAAGCCTCACAAATTGTTAAGCAAATGCAACTGACAGGAATAAAGTCAGGTCCCTCAAACTTTTCTAGCATCCCCCCCTATCGGTGCTCATATTGGAGCTGTTTTCTTCAACTCGGTAAAGCTATCTCTTCTTCTTTTTCTTTTTCACCTTCCCTCTCGTGAATTCCTCCCTGTAACATTTTCCGGAGATATACCTTCCTTTCCTCCTTTACCACGCCCAGACGCAGGTATATTGGTGTGTCGGCTGTGAAATGTGGTAGCTCCCACCATGAACAACAGGGGTTGCACTCCAAAATCCCCAAAGGGGCCTATGATTACGGACAAGAAATAATCGACTCCCTCTTTCCCCTAATCCATCAGAAACTAATTTTCTATCATGTGTGCCATCAAGCGATCATTAATGAGATGCTCCTTTTCCCTCATCTAGTAGGCGTTCGAAATAATTAAATTAAACAGCACCAACCATGCAAACCATGTCCTCCATTCCATAACTTACTGCCCATAACTGATTGAGTGTTGAATACTACTACCCATATTGTTCCTGTCGTGACCATCATAAATGGTGGATCTACCTGTATGCTACAATCACCCAAGAATTTATTATCAAACTGCCTATTAATTGAACGCCTGATATGAAAATCTTAGCAAATCTATTTTGATAGAGTTGCTCTACAGATCGATGGCAAATGTATAAATGTGATTTGACTAAAGTTAGTAAGGGGAAGCCGAATTCTATGGAGATTATTCTTCAAAATAATTATAGTTAAATATATTGAAGAGAAAGGTACTAGTTCTACAATTAACGTTAATAATGGAGTTCAGTTTTTTTAATATATTTTTATCGTGGCAAAATATTTATTAGAGAGATCACACCTCATTATTGTTATTTGCAAGAAGATAAAGTTACTTTACTCCCAAAATTATTTAAATTGTTACTAACCTCCTTCATGGTCACAAGACAACTATATTAAATGAACATATTGTTTTAACTTTGCACCAACTATGAATTCCACCCTAGTACTAAGTAGAAGGTTACCCACTATTTAAATATTGATTTTAATTGCTATTATTGCTATTAGTCATAATAAAAATATCTTCATTTTCTAGATGATTAATATTAATATTATGAATACTAATATTCTATTTTATTTTATTTTTAAAACCCAAGACCACTATTATTGTTGCTATATTGAAATTTCTTTTAGTAATTGTATTTTCCCCTAGAACATCATTAAATGATAGAATATTAACGTTGTTGTTATACTTGTTAGAACTACTCCTTAAGTTACTATTGATGCTTATTTTGATACCACTTCCTTTGCATTAATATAATATTGTTATCTATATCGGCATCACCTCACATATGAATGTCATTTGCTCAAAGGAAATATTGGCCTCCCTCTTAATTCCAATGTTATTACTAGGTTTGAAATTGATGTTAAGGTAATTATTAATATTAACACTACTCTTAATATCAATAAGGTCATTATTTTATTAATAATATCATTAGTCTTAATAATACTCTTAATATGATATTTTAGAGAGAGATATTAATGATTTTCATAGGGTTTATCAATACGACTAATAATACCCAAATACGATAACACATAGTCACTTTATTTATCACTTTCAATCTATCTAACCATTGGTTAATTCAATGCACAATAGAAGATAGGCTAAAATGAATAACACACAAGGTGGGGCCTTACAACATGACACAACTGCAACGTAGTCTTAAAATAAGGTCTTCTTAGAACTCGACATTAAGTAAATATAAATTCAACATTTAAGAAAACCAATAGAAAATAAATATTCTAAATGTTCATCTACAATGGAATCATAAATCAAAGTTCACCAAACATGGTTGATTATGAGTGAAAAATGAAAGTTCACGTCACACATCTACAACATAGACTTAAAATTAGGTTTTTGTCGAACTCAACATTAAATCGATGGAAATTCAACATTTATAGAAACAAATAGAAAATAAAGGTTCTTAATAGTCATCTACATCAGAATACTAAATCAAAATTCTCGAAACATGGATGATTGTGGGTGAAAAATCAGAGTTCGCATGACACAGGTGCAACATAGCCTTAAAATAAGGTTTTCATCCAACACGACATTAAATCGATGGAAATTCAACATTCACAAAAAATGATAGAAAATAAACGTTCTTAAAAGTCATCTACAACAGAATCCTATATGAAATTTCTCCAAACATGTATGGTTATGGGTGAAAAATGGGAGTTCGTGTGACATAGCTACAACGTAGCCTTAA
The DNA here is from genome assembly GCA_007115665.2 of Sequoiadendron giganteum. Classification (NCBI taxonomy): domain Eukaryota; kingdom Viridiplantae; phylum Streptophyta; class Pinopsida; order Cupressales; family Cupressaceae; genus Sequoiadendron; species Sequoiadendron giganteum. Next base: position 285,076 of record VCHN02000015.1, read on the forward strand.
AATCAAGTTTTCATCAAACTCAACAATAAATCATTGGAAATACAACATTCACGAAAACTGATAGAAAATAGAGGTTCTTAATAGTCATCTACAACATAATCATATATCAAAGTTATCCAAACATGATTGATTATACGTGAAAAATGGGAGTTCACATCACATCTGCAATGTAGCCTTAAAATGAGGGTTTTGTCGAACTCAACATTAAATTGATGGAAACTGAACATTCAAGAAAATCGATAAAAACTAAATGTTCTTAATAGTCATCTACAACACAATCCTTAATCAAAGTTCTACAAACACGGTTGATTATGGACAAAAAATGAGAGTTTGTACGAAATAGTTGCAATGTAGCCTTAAAATCAGTTCATCGAAATCTAAATTATATCAATAGAAATTCAACATTCACAAAAATTGATAAAAAATAAAGTTTCTTAATAGTCATATACAACATAATTTTAAATCAAAGTTATCCAAACATGCTTGATTATCGGTGAAAAGTGGGAGTTTATGTGACAAAGCTGCAATGTAGGCTTAAAATCTGGTTTTCACCGAACTCGACATTAAATCGATGGAAATTCAACATTCACGAAACCGATAGAAAATAAAGGTTCTTAATAGTCATCTACAACACAATCTTAAATAAAAAATTTGCAAGCATGGATGTTTGTCAGTAAAAAATGCGAGTTCATGTGACACAACTGCAATATAGCCTTAAAATAGGGTTTTCGTCGAACACGACATTAAATCGATGAAAATTAAACATTCACAAAAATCGATAGAAAATAAAGGTTCTTAATAGTCAGTCATCTACAACACAATCCTAAATCAAAGTTTTCCACACATGGTTGATTGTCGGTGAAAAATTGGAGTTTGCGTAATATATAAGTAATATAGCTTTAAAATCAAGTTTTCTTTGATCTCAACATTAAATCGATGGAAATTTGACATTCACTAAAACCAATAAAAAATATACGTTTTTTAATAGTCATTTACAACACATTCCTAAATCAAAGTTATCCAAACATGGTTGATCATGGGTGAAAAATGGGATTTCGTGTCACATAGATATAACGTAGCCACAAAATAAAATTTTCTTCAATCTAGACCTTAAATCAACATAAATTCAACATTCACGAAAGTTGATATAAAACAAAGGTTCTTAATAGTCATCTAAAACAAAATTGTAAATGAAAACTATCTAAACATGCTTAATTGTGGGTCAAAAATGGGAGTTTGTATGCCACAATTGCAACGTAGCCTTGAAATCAGGTTTTTCGTTGAACTCGACATTAAATCGAAGGAAATTCAACTTTCACAAAAATCGATAGAAAATAAGGGTTCTTAATATTCATCTACAACACAATCCTAAATCAAAGTTCTCCAAACATAGTTCATTGTGGGAGAAAAATGGGAGTTCGCATGACATGGCTGCAACTTAGCCTTTAAATAAGGTTTTCATCGAACTCGACATTAAATCGAAGGAAATTTAACATTCACGAAAACCGATAGAAAATAATCTTTCTCAATAGTTATCTATAACACAATCCTAAATAAAAGTTCTCCAAACATGATTTCTTATGGGTGAAAAATGGGAGTTCACGTGACACATCTGCAACGTAGCCTTAAACTTAGGTTTCCGTCGAACTCGACATTAAATCAATGGAAATTGAATAGTCACGAAAACTGATAGAAAATAAAGGCTCTTAATAGTCACCTACAACACAATACTAAATTAAAATTTCTCCAAACATGGTTGATTGTGGGTGAAAAATGGGAGTTCGCATGACAAAGCTGCAATGTAGCCTCGAAATCAGGTTTTCATTGAACTCGATTATTAATCAATGGAAATTCAACATTCACGAAAACCAATAGAAAATAAAAATTCTTAATAGTCATCTAAAATTTAATCCTAAATCAATGTTCTCCAAACATGGTTGATTGTACGTAAAAACTAAGAGTTTGCGTGACACGTCTGCAACGTAGCCTTAACATTAGGTTTTCATCGAACTCGACATTAAATCGATGGAAATTCAACATTTATGAAAACTGAAAGAAAATAAAGGTTGTTAATAGTCATCTAGAACACAATATTAAAACAAAGTACTCGAAACATAGTTGATTGTGGGTGAAAAATGGGAATTCGCATGAAACAGCTTCAACGTAGCCTTAAAATTAGGGGCTAGATGAACTTGACTATAAATCCTTCAAAAATCAACATGCACAAAACACGATATAAAATAAAGGAACCTAATTGTCATCCACAACACAATCCTAAATCAAATTTCTTCAAACATTATTGATTATGGGTGAAAAATGGGAATTTGCGTGATACAGCTGCAATGTAGCCTTAAAATCAAGTGTACGAAACAATTTTTTTTTTTTAAATTTAAATTATGGGTTCCATCCGACCATTACTTTTTAAATTATAATATTTTTTTTGAAAGCTCTCCAAAAGGCACTTGGCCTCATTCATTTGCATCGTTTATTTGGTTTGTGTAATTGCATAAAATCTTCTAAAGAGTGTAACCTTTTAAAAAAATATTTTTTTTATTAAATTTGGTAGTACAATATCGCGAAGTCATAACTTTAGATCTGACCATTGCATTAGCAATTATAATATATTTTAGAAAAACTCCCTACGAGACACTTGGCCTCGTTCATTTGCGTCCTATATTTGGTTTGCATAACTACCTAAGATCTTAAAGAAATTGTAACTTCTTGAAAAATAAAAAGTTCATTAAATTTGGTAGTACAACTTCATGGGGTCATAAATTTTGATCTAACAATTGGATTTTCATTTATAATATAGTTTTGGAAAACACTGCAAAATGTGCTTGGTCTAAAATCTTCTATAGGATGTAATCTATTCTCAAAACATGATTGATTATGGGTGGAAAATGGGAGTGGACATGACACAACTGCAACGTAGCCTGAAAGTTAGGTGCTCACCAAACTCAACATTAAATCGATGGAAATTCAACATTTAAAAAAACTAATAGAAAATAAATTTTATTAATAGTTCGATGACATAGCTAAAATCAAAATTCTCCAAACCTGGTTGATTATGGGTGAAAAATGGGAGTTCGATGACATAGCTGCAACGTTGCCTTAAAATCAGGTGCTAGAAGAACTTGGTCATTAATCAATTGAAAATCAATGTGCACAAAATGCAATATAAAATACAGTATCTTATTAGTCATTTATAAGATAATTCTAAATCAAATTTCTCCAAACATAGTTGATTATGGGTGAAAAATGGGACTCCATGTGACATAGCTCCGATGTAGCCTTAAAATCTACAACACAATCTAAAATCAAACTTATCCAAACCTGGTTGATTATAGGTGAAAAATGGGAGTTCGCATGAGATAGCTGCAATGTAACTTTAAAATTAGCTTTTAGAGAAACTTGGCTGTAAATTTATCAAAAATTAATGTTTACGAAAGATGATATAAAATAAAGGATCCTAATAGTCATCTCCAACACAATCCTAAATCAAAGTTCCCCAAACATGGTTGATTATGGGTGAAAAATGGGAGTTCGTGTGACACAGCTGCAATGTAGCCTTGAAATCAGGTGTTTACTGGATTCGACATCAAATCGATGGAAATTCAACATTCGAAAAAATCGATAGAAAATAAAGGTTGCTAATTGTCATCTACAACACAATCTAAAATCAAATTTCTCCAAACCTAGTTGATTATATGGGTGAAAAATGGGAGTTTGCATGACACAATTGCAATGTAGCCTTAAAATCAGGTGTTCATCGAACTCGACATTAAATCGATGGAAATTCATCATTCAAGAAAACCAATAGAAAAAAAAGTTATTAATAGTTATCGAAAACATAGTCTGAAATCAAATTTCTCAAAACCTCGTTGATTATTGGTGAAAAATGGGAGGTCGCTTGACATAACTACACTGTAGCCTTAAAATCGGGTGTTAGGCGCACTTGGCTGTAAATCGATAAAAAGTCAACATTCACAAAAGGTGATATAAATTAAAGGATACTAATAGTCATCTACAAGACAAACCTAAATCAAAGATCTCCAAAGATGGTTGATTATGGGTGAAAAATGGGAGTTCGCATGAAACAACTGCAACGTCGCCTTAAAACTAGGTATTAGATGAACTTGGTTGTAAATCAATGAAAAATCAACGTTCATGAAAGGCAATAAAAAATAAAGGATCCTAATATTCATCTACAACACAATCCTAAATAAAATTTCTACAAAAATAGTTGATTGTGGGTGAAAATTGGGAGTTCACATCACACGGCTGCAACATAGTCTTAAAATCAGGTTTTCGCTGAAGATTAACATTAAAACGATGGAATTCAACATCCATGAAAACTAATAGAAATTAAAGGTTCTTAATAGTCATCTACAATACAATCCTACATAAAAGTTCTCATAACATGGTCAATTGTAGGTGAAAAATAGGAGTTCACATGACTCAACTGCAACGTAGCCATAAAATCATATTTTCGTCAAACTCAACATTAAATCGATAGGAAATAAAGGTTTTTAATAGTCATCAACAACATAATCCTAAATAAAATTTCTCCAAATATGGTTGACTGTGGGTGAAAATGGGAGTTCACGTGACACAAGAACAATGTAGCCTTAAAATCCGATTTTCTTCGAATGAGACATTAAATAAATTGAAATTCAAAATTCACAAAACTCGATAGAAAATAAAGGTTCTTAATAGTCATATACAACAAAATCCTATATCAAAGTTCTCCAAACATGGTTGATTGCGGGTGAAAAATGCGATTTCACGTGACATAGCTATAACGTAGTCTTAAAATCCTAAATCAAAGTTCTCCAAACATGGATGTTTGTTAGTGAAAAATTTGAGTTCGCGTGACACAATTGCAATGTAACCCCTTCAAATAAGGTTTTCGGCAAACTCGACATTAAATCAATAGAAATTCAACATTCACGAAAACCGATAGAAAATAAAGGTTCTTAATAGTCATCTGCAACACAATCCTAATTTAAAGTTCTCCAAAGATGGTTGATTGTGGGTGAAAACGGGAGTTTGCGTGACAAAGCTGCAACGTAGCCTTAAAATTTAGGTTTTCATCGAAATCGACAATAAATTAATGGAAATTCAACCTTCACAATAACCAATAGAAAACAAAGATTCTTAATAGTCATCTACACCATAATCCTAAATCAAATTTCTCCAAACATGGTTCATTGTTGGTGAAAAATGGGAGTTCATGTGACACAACTAGAACGTAGCCTTAAAATCAGGTTTTCATGGAACTTGACATTTAATAATTACAAATTTAACATTCGCGAAATTCGATAGAAAATATTTTTTCTTAATAGTCATCTACAACTTAATCCTAAAGAAAAGTTCTCCAAACAAGGTTGACTATGGGTGAAAAATGGGAGTTCGTGTGACGCAACTGCAATGTAGCCTCGAAATCAGGTTTCGTTAAAGACATTATATCGATTGAAATTCAACATTCATGAAAATCGATAAAAAAATAAAGGGTCTTAATAGTCATTTACAACACAATCCTAAATCAAAGTCATCCAAACATGGTTGATTGTGGGTGAGAAATGGGAGTTCGTGCACAGCTGCAACGTAGCCTTAAAATCAACTTTTCATTCAACTCGAAGTTAAATCGATAGAAATTCAACATTCACAAAAATCGATAGAAAATAAAGGTTCTTAAGAGTCATCTATAGAACAATAGTAAATCAAAGTACTCCAAACAAGGTTGATTGTTGTTGAAAAAAGTGAGTTCGCATGACACAACTATAACATAGCAACTTAAAATCAAGTTTTTGATGAACTTAACATTAAATCGATGGAAATTAAACATTCAAGAAAAGTGATAAATAATAAATTTTTTAAATAGACATCTATAACACAATCCTAAATCAAATTTCTCCATACATGATTGATTGTTGGTTAAAAATGGGAGTTTGTGTAACAAACCTGCAACGTAGCCATAAAATCAAGTTTTCATCGAACTCAACATTTAATTGAATGAAATTCAACATTCACAAAAACCAATAGAAATTAAAGGTTCTTAATAGTCATCTACAACATAATCCTTAATCAAAGCTCTCCAAACATGGTTGATAAGGCGTGAAAAGTGAGAGTTCGCATGACACGTTTGCAATGTAGCTTTGAAATTAGGTTTTCATCGAACTCGAAATTAAATCGATGGAAATTGAACATTCATGAAACTGGTATAAAATAAAGGTTCTTAATAGTCGTCTACAACAGAATCATAAATCAAATTTCTCCAAACATGGTTGATTGTGGGTGAAAAATGTAAGATCATGTGACACAACAGCTATGTAGCCTTGAAATCAGATTTTCAACGAATTCGACATTAAATCGATGGATAAAGGTTCTTAATAGTCATCTACAACACAATCCTAAATCAAAGTTCTCCAAACATGGTTGATTGTTTGTGAAAAGTAGGAGTTCGCATGACACGTCTACAAAGTAGCCTTGAAATTAGGTTTTTGTGGAACTCGACATTAAATCAATGGAATCTGAACATTCAGGAAAATGAAAAGAAAATATAGGTTCTTAATAGTTATTTACAACATAATCCTAAATCAAAGTTCTCCAAACATGGTTGATTATGGGTGAAAAATAGGAGTTTGGATGACACGTCTACAATGTAGCCTTAAAATTAGGTTTTCGTCGAACTTGACATTAAATTGATGGAAATTGAACATTCATGAAGACCAATAAAAAATAAAGGTTTTTAATAATCATCTACAACATAATCCTAAATCAAAGTTCTCCAAACATGGTTGATTATGGGTGAAAAATAGGAGTTTGGATGATACGTTTGCAATGTAGCTTTAAAATTAGGTTTTCGTCAAACTTGACATTAAATCGATGGAAATTGAACATTCATGAAGACTGATAAAAAATAAAGGTTTTTAATAGTCATCCACAATGTAATCCTAAATCAAAGTTCTCCAAACATGGTTGATTATGGGTGAAAAATGGAAGTTTGCAAGACACGTCTGCAACGTAGCCTTGAAATCAGGTTTTCGTTTAACTCTACATAAATTGATTGAAATTCAACATTCATAAAAACTGATAGAAAATAAAGGTTCTTAATAGTCATCTACAACAAAATCCTAAATCATATTTCTCCAAACAATATTGATTGTGGGTAAAAAAAAAATGGGAGTTCACATGACATACCTGCAACATAGCCTTAAAATTAGGTTTTCATCGAACTTGCATTAAATCGATGTAAATTCCACATTAACGAAAATCTAAAAATAATCAAGGTTCTTAATAGTCATCTACAACACAATCCTAAATAAAATTTATCCAAACATGGTTGAAAATTGGTGAAAAATGGAAATTCACGTGACAAAGCCTTAAAATCAGGTTTTCACCGAACTCGCATTAAATCAATGGAAACTAAACATTCATGAAAGCTAATAGAAAATAAGGTTCTTAATAGTCATCTATAACATAATACTAAATCAAATTTCTCTATAGATGTTTTATTATGGGTGAAAAATGCGAGTTTGGGTAACACATTTGCAACATAGCCTTACAGTTTTCTTTTCATCGAACACGATATTAAATTGATGGAAATTGAACATTTATGAAAACTAATAGAAAAAAATATTCTTAATAGTCATCTTCAACACAATACTAAATCAAAGTTCCCCAAACATGGTTGATTGTGTTGGAAAAATGCGAGTTCACGGGGCAAAGTTGCAACGTACCCTTAAAAATCAGGTTTTCCTCAAACTTGACATTAAATCGATGGAAATTAAATATTCATGAAAGATTCTTATTAGTCATCTACAACATAATCCTAAATCAAATTTCTCCAAACATGGTTGATTACTAGTGAAAAATGGGAATTCGCATGACACGTCTACAATATACCCTTAAAATAAAGTTTTCATCGTAATCGACATTAAATCGATGGAAATTGAACATTCACAAAAACCTATAGAAAATAAATTTTCTTAACTGTCATCTAGAACATAACACAAAATAAAAATTCTTCAAACATGGTGATTGTGGGTGAAAAATGGGACTTCATGTGACACAACAACAACATAGCTTTAAAATAAGATTTTCGTGAAAATTAACACTAAATCGATTGAAATTCAACATTCACAAATATTGATAGAAATTTAGAGTTATTAATAGTCATCTACAACACAATCGTACATCAAAATTATTAAAAAATGGTTGATTATGGGCGAAAAATTGAAGTTCGTGTGACACAGCTACAACGTAGCCTTAAAATCAGGATTTCGTTGAAGTCGACATTAAATTGTTGGGAATTCAAGATTCAAAAAAATTGATAGAAAATAAAGGTTCATAATAGTCATCTACAACATAATCCTAAATCAAAGTTCTCCAAACATGGTTGACTGTGGGTGAAGAATGGGAGTTCGCATAACACATTTGCAACATAGCCTTGAAATGATGTTTTTCATCAAACTCGACATTAAATCGATGGAAATTCAACATTCACGAAAATCAATAGAAAATAAAAGGTCTTAATAGTCATCTACAACATAATCCTAAATCAAGTTTCTCCAAACATGGTTGATTATGGGTGAAAAATGGGAGTTCATGTGACACATCTGCAACGTAGCCTTAAAATTCGGTTTTTGTCTAACTCCACATTAAATCGTTGGAAATTCAACATTCACGAAAACTGATAGAAAATAAATATTCTTAATAGTCATCTAAAACATAATACTAAATCAAAGTTCTACAAACATGGTTGATTGTGGGTGAAAAATTGGAATTCGAGTGACACAGTTGTAACGTAGTCTTAAAATCAAAATTTCATCAAACTCGACATTAAATTGAACGAAATTGAACATTCACAAAAACCAATAGAAAATTAAGGTTTCTTAATAGTCATCTACAACACAATCCTAAATCAAACTTTTGAAAACATGGTTGATTGTGGGTGAAAAATTGGAGTTCGCGTGACACAGCTGCAACATAGCCTTAAAATCAGGTTTTTGTCGAACTCGACATTAAATCAAAGGAAATTGAACATTCACAAATATCGATAGGAAATAAATGTTCTTAATAATCATCTACAACACCATCCTAAATCAAACTTCTTCAAACATTCTTGATTGTGGGTGAAAAATGGGAGTTCGTGTGATAAAGTTGCAACATAGTCTTAAAATCTGGTTTTCTACGAATTCGACATTAAAAAGATGGAAACTCAACATTCACCAAAACCAATAGAAAATAAAGGTTCCTAATAGTCATCTACAACAAAATCTTACATCAAATTTATCTAAACATGTTTGGAGAACTTTGATTTGGAAATATATTGTAGATGACTATTAAGAAACTTTATTTTCTATTGATTTTTGGCCACAATCAACCATGTTCAGAGAACTTTTACTTAGAATTGTTTTGTAGATGACTATTAAGAACGTTTATTTTTTATTGATTTTCGTCAATGTTGAATTTCCTTCGATTTAATGTTGAGTTTGACGATTAAGGCTATGTTGCAGTCGAGTCACATGGACTCCCATTTTTCACGTGTTGTGAACCAAGTTGGATAATTTTGATTTAGGATTGTGTTGTAGATGAATATTAAGAAATTTTATGTTATATTGTTTCCGTGAATATTGATTTTCCATCGATTGGCTATGTTGCAGCTGTGTCACACAAACTCCCATTTTTCACCCATAATCAACCATGTTTGGAGAACTTTGATTTAGTATTGTGTTGTAGATAACTATTAAGAAACTTTATTTTCTATCGGTTTCGTGAATGTTGAATTTCCTTCGATTTAACAAACTTAGAGAAAAACCTAATTTTAAGGCTATGTTTCAGCTTTATCACTCGAACTCCATTTCTTCACCCACAATCAACCAAATTTGGAGAACTTTTATTTAGGATTGTTTTGTAGATGATTATTAAAAACCTTTATTTTCTATTAGTTTTTGTGAATGTTTAATTTAAATCGATTTAATGTTGAGTTCGACAAAAGCCTAATTTAAGGCTACGTTGCAGTTGTTTCACGAGAAATCCCATTTTTCACCCATGTTTGGAGAAATTTAATTTAAGATTAAGTAGTAGATGACTATTAAGAACCTTTATTTTATATCGGTTTTCATGAATGTTGAATTTCCAATGATTTAGTGTGGAGTTTAATGAAAATCGTATTTTAAAGCTACGTTGCAGGTGTATCAGGCGAACTCCCATTTTTAACAAAAAACCAACGATGTTTGGAGAACTTTGATTTAGGATTGTGTTGCGGATGACTATTAAAAACCTTTATTTTCTAACGGCTTCCCTGAATATAAAATTTTGATCGATTCAATGTCGAGTTTCACGAAAACCTGAATGTCAGGCTACATTGTAGTTGTGTCACATGAACTCCCATTTTTCACCCACAATCAACCATATTTGGAGAACTTTGATTAAGGACTTCCTTGCAGATAACTATTAAAAACCATTATTTTCTATCAATTTTGTGAATGTTGAATTTCCATCGATTTAATGTCGAGTTCGATGAAAACCTGATATTAACACTATGTTGCGGTTGTGTCACGCGAACCCTCATTTCTCACCCACAAAATTGCATGTTTGGAGTACTTTGATTTATTATTGTGTTGTAGATGGCTATTAAGAACCTTTTTTTATATCAGTTTTTGTGAATGTTCCAATTCCATCGATTTAATGTCAAGTTCGACAAAAACCTCATTTTAAGGGTACTCTACAGACGTGTCACATGATCAACCATGTTTGGAGAATTTTCATTTAGGATTATGTTGTAGATGACTATTAAGAACCTTTATTTTTTGATTGTTTTTGTGAATGTTGAATTTTGATCAATTTAATGGTGAGTTTCACGAAAACCTGATTTCAAGTCTATGTTAAAGCTGTGTTAGGGTAACTCCCATTTTTCACCCACAATCAACAATGTTTTAGAGAAATTTATTTAGTATTACAATATAAATGACTATTAAGAACCTTTATTTTCTATTGGATTTCGTAAATGTTGATTTTCCAATGATTAAATGTATAATTCAATGAAAACCTGATTTTAAGGCTACGTTGTAGCTGTTTCATGCAAACTCCCATTTTTCATCCATAATCAAGCATGTTTGGAGAACTTTGATTTAGAATTGTGTTGTAGATGACTATTAAGAACCTTTATTTTCTATCAATTTTTGTGAATGTTGAATTTCAATCAATTTAATGTCGAGTTCAATGAAACTTGATTTTAAGGCTATGTTTGCAGCTTTGTCGTGTAAACTCCCATTTTTCACCTACAATCAACCATGTTTGGAGAGCTTTGATTTAGGATTGTGTTGTAGATGACTAATAAGAACTTTCATTTTCTATTAGTTTTTTGTGAATGTTGAATTTCAATCGATTAAATGTCAAGTTCGATGAAAACATGATTTTAATGCTATATTGCAGCTTTATCACACGAACTCCCATTTTTCACCCACAATCTACCATGTTTGGAGAACTGTGAATTAGGATTGTGTTGTAGATGACTATTAAAAATATTACTTTCTATCAATTTTTGTTAATGTTGAAATTCCATCGATAGAATGTGGAGTTTGATGAAAATCTAATTTTAACGCTACATTGCAGCTCTGTCATGCGAACCCTCATTTCTCACCAACAAACATTCATTTTTTGAGTACTTTGATTTAGTATTGTGTTGTCGATGACTATTAAGAACCTTTATTTTATATCAGTTTTTCTGAATGTTCAATTTAAAATGATTTAATGTCGAGCTCAATGAAAACCACATTTTAATGGTACATTGTAGACGTGTCACGTGAACTCCCATTTTTCATGCATGATCAACCATGTTTGGAGAGCTTTGATTTAGGATTATGTTGTAGATGACTATTAAGAACCTTTCTTTTCTATCACTTTTCGTAAATATTGAATTTTCGTCAATTTAATGTCGAGTTGATAAAAACCTAGTTTAAAGGCTATGTTGTAGTTGTGTCCCATGAATTCCCATTTTCATGCACAATCAACAGTGTTGCTGCAATGTAGCTTTGAAATCAGAATTTAATAGAACTATATGTGAAATCGATGAAAAATCAACATTCAAAAAAATCGTAGAAAATAAAAGTACTTAATAGTCATCTATAACACAATCCTAAATTAACATTTCTCCATCCATGGTTGATTGTGGCTGAAAAATGGGAGTTCGCGTCATAAATTTGCAACATAGCCTTAAAATCAGGTTTTCGTTGAACTCGACATTTAATTATTGAAAAATCAACATTTATGAAAACCAAATGAAAATAAAAGTTCTTAGTCATCTACAATGTAATCCTAAATAAAAAATTTCCAAACATGGTTGATTGTGGGTGAAAAATGGGAGTTACCGTGACACAGCTGCAACATAGCCTTGAAATCTGGTTTTTGTGAAACTTGACATTAAATCTATGAAAATTCAACATTCACGAAAAAGGATAGAAAATAAAAGTTTTTATGGTTATCTACAACACAATCCCAAATAAAAGCTCTACAAACATAGTGATTGTGGGTGAAAAATGAGAGTTTGCGTAACAAAGCTGCAACATAACCTTAAAATCAGGTTTTCATCGAACTCGACATTAAATCGATGGAAATTCAACATTCAAGTAAATTGATAGAAAAAAAATCTTCTTAATAGTCATTTACAACAGAATCCTAAATCAAAGTTCTCCAAACATGATTGATTATTCATGAAAAATGGGAGTTCAAGTGACAAATTTGCAACGTAACCTTAAAATTATGTTTTCATTGAACTCGACATTCAATTGATGGAAATTCAACATTCACAAAAATTGATAGAAAATAAAGGTTCTTACTAGTCAACAACACAATCCTAATTCAGAGTTCTCCAAACATGGTTGATTGTGGGTGAAAAATGGGAGTTTGATGACACAACTACAACATAGCCTTAAAATTAGGTTTACATCGGATTCGACATTCATGAAAATTGATAGAAAAGAAAGTTTTCGTTTAACTTGATATTAAATCGAAGGAAATTCAACATTCACGAAAATTTATAGAAAATTAGTTTTTTGTCGAACTCGACATTAAATCAATGGAAATTCAACATTCATAGAAATCAATAGAAACTAAAGGTTCTTAATAGTAATCTACAACACAACACTAAATCAAAGTTCCCCAAACATGGTTAATTGTGGGTGAAAAATTGCAGTTCGCATGATACAACAGCAACGTATCCTTAAAATAAGCTTTTCGTCGAACTCGATATTAAATCGATGCAAATTCAACGTTCATGAAAACCAATAGAAATTAAAGGTTCTTAATAGTCATCTACAACACAAACATAAATAAAAGTTATCCTAACATGGTTGATTGTGAGTGAAAAATGGTAGTTTGCATTGGATAGCTCCAACATAGGATTAAAATCAGGTTTTCTTCTAACTCAACATTAAATCGACGAAAATTAAATATTTTCAAAAACCGATAGAAAATCAAAGTTCTTAATATTCTTCTACAATACAATCCTAAATAAAAGTTCTCCAAACATGTTGGTTTTGGGTAAGAATATAGGAATTCGCGTGACAAAGCTGCAATGTAGTTTCAAAACAAGGTTTTCGTGAAACTCGACATTTAATCGATGGAAATTAAACATTCACAAAAAAGAACAAAAAATAAAGGTTCATAATAGTCATCTACAACATAAACATAAATCAAACTTCTCCAACCATGCATGATACAATAGCAACGTATCCTTAAAATAAGCTTTTCGTCGAACTTGATATGAAATCGATGCAAATTCAACGTTCACGAAAACTGATAGAAATTAAAGGTTCTTAATAGTCATCTACAACACAAGCATAAATAAAAGTTATCCTAACATGGTTGATTGTGGGTGAAAAATGGTAGTTCGTGTGACATAGTTGCAACTTAGCCTTAAAATCAGGATTTCGTCAAACTCGACATTAAATCGATAAAAATTCAGCATTCATGAAAATTGATAGAAAATAAAGGTTCTTAATAGTCACCTACAAAACAATCCTAAATCAAAATTCTTCAAACATGGTGGATTGTGGGTGAAAAATGGGAGTTTTCATGACACAGATGCAATGTAGCTTTATAATAGGGTTTCGTTGCAGGGTAGCCTTATAATAGTCATCTACAACACAAACCTAACTAAAAGTTCTACAAACATGGTTGATTGTGGGTGAAAGATGGGAGTTCGTTGATACAGTTCCAACATAGCATTAAAATCAGGTTTTTCTCGAACTCGACATTTAATCGATGCAAATTCAACATTCACAAAAACCAATAGAAATTAAAGTTTTTTAACAGTCATCTACAACACAATCGTAAATCAAAATTCTCTAAACATGGTTGATTATGGGGGAGAAATGGGAATTCATGTGATACAGCTGCAACGTAGCCTTAAAATCAGGTTTTCTTTGAACTCAACATTAAATCGATAGAAATTAATCATTCACGAAAGATTCTTAATAGTCATCTACAACATAATCCTAAATCAAATTTCTTCAAACATGGTTGATTACTGGTGAAAAATCGGAGTTCGTATGACACAGCTACAATGTAACCTTAAAATAAGGATTTTGTTGAATTCGACATTAAATCATTGGAAAATCATCATAAAAATAAATTGATAGAAAATAAAGGTTCATAATAGTCATCTAGAACATAATCCTAAATCAAAGTTCTCCAAACATGGTTGATTGTAGGTGAAAAATGGGAGTTCGCATAACACATCTTCAACATAGCCTTGCATTGATGTTTTTCGTCAAACTTGACATTAAATCAATGGAAATTCAACATTCACGAAAAATCAATAGAAAATAAAGGTTCTTAATAGTCATCTACAACATAATCCTAAATCAAATTTCTCCAAACATGGTTGATTATGGGTGAAAAATGGGAGGTCGAGTGACACAGCTGTAACGTAGTCTTAAAATCAGGTTTTGTCGAACTTGACATTAAATCAAACGAAATTAAACATTCACAAAAAACTATAGGAAATAAGGGTTCTTAATAGTCATCTACAACACAATCCTAAATCAAACTTTTGCAAAATGGTGGATTGTGGGTGAAAAATTGGAGTTCACGTGACGTAGCTGCAACGTAGCTTTAAAATCACTTTTTCGTAGAACTCGAGATTAAATCCAAAGAAATTCAACATTCAGAAAAACCGATATGAAATAAAGGTTCATAATAATCATCTATAACACAATTCTAAATCAAGATTCTTCAAACATTGTTGATTGTGGGTGAAAAATGAGAGTTCATGTGACAAAGTTGAAACAGAGTTCAATGAAAACGTGATTTTAAGACTACGTTGCAGCTGTGTCACAAGAACTCTCATTTCTCATCCACAATAAACCATGTTTGTAGAAATTTGATGTACGATTGTGTTTTTAGTGAATATTAAGAACCCTTAAATTTTATCGATTTTCGTAAATGTTGGATTTGCATCGATTTAATGTCAATTTCGACGTAAACCTGATTTTAAGGCTACGTTACAACTATGTCATGCTAAATCCAATTTTTCACCCAAATCAACCATGTTTGGAGAACTTTGTTTTAGTATTGTGTTGTAGATGACTATTAAGAACCTTTATTTTTTATCGATTTCTATGAATGTTGAATTTCCATTGATTTAATGTCGAGTTTGACAAAAACCTAATTTTCTATAACCTTTTATGAATGTTGAATTTCCTTCGATTTAATATCAAGTTTGACGAAAACTTTATTTTCTATCACTTTTCGTGAATGTTGAATTTCCATCGATTTAATGTCATATTCGACTTAAACATGATTTTAAGGCTATGTTGCATCTGTGTCATGCGAACTCCCATTTTTCACGCACAATCAACCATCTTTGTAGAACTATGAATTATGATTGTATTGTAGATGACTATTAAGAACCTTTATTTTCTATCAATTTTTGTGAATGTTGAATTTCTGTCGATTTAATGTCGAGTTGAACGAAAACATAATTTTAGGGCTACGTTGCAGATTTGTCGCACGAACTCCCATTTTTCACAAATAATCAACCATGTTTGGAGAAATTTGGTTTAGGATTATGTTGTAAATTAACATGGTTTTTTTCTATCAATTTTCTTGAATGTTGAATTTCCTTCGATTCAATGTCGAGTTCGGTGAAAACTTGATTTTAAGGATTTGTTGCCACTTTGTCATGCGAAGTCTCATTTTTCACACACAATCAACCATGTTTGGAGAGATTTTATTTATGATTGTGTTGTAGATGACTATTAAGAACTTTTATTTTCTATCAATTTTCGAGAATGTTGAATTTTGATCAATTTAATGTCGAGTTTCACAAAAAACGTGATTTAATGTGCCACGATAACTCCCATTTTTCACTCACAATCAACAATATTTAGAGAGAAATTATTTAGGATTACATTATAGATGAATATAAAGAACCCTTTTTCTGTATTGGTTTTCGTGAATGTTGAATTTCCATCAATTAAATGTTGAGTTCGACGAAAACCTGATTTTAATGCTATGTTGCAGCTTTATCACACGAACTCCTATTTGTCACCCACAATAAACCATGATTGGAGAAATTTGAATTAGGATTGTGTTGTAGATGACTATTAAAAACCTATATTTTCTATCAATTTTCGTGAATGTTGAATTTCCATCGATTTAACGTTGAGTTTGACGAAAGAAATTTTTTAAGGCTACGTTGCAATTTTGTCGCATGAACTCCCATTTTATCTCCAATAATCAGCCATATTTGGAGAACTTTGATTTAGGATTGTTTTGTAAATGACTATTGAAAAGATTTTTTTTGTATCAATTTTCGTGAATGTTGAATTTCCATTGATTAAATGTCTAGTTCGATGAAAACCTGATTTTAAGGCTATGTTGCAGCTTTGCAATTTTATTTCCTAGGCATGGAGAGCAATGACTTTTGATTCCATAGTCTTTTATTGTATGCCTACATGACAGTTTTGTACATATTTTTTATTGGACATATTTGACATTGTATGCCTAGATGGCATTCTCGTAAGCCTATATGGCTATTTTGTACATATATTTCATACTTATATCGACATATATTTATGTATGCCTACATGGCTATTTGGTTAACACAAATATCTTTTTTCGATGCTTGTCCATATTTGCATTCTAAATTGATGGTTCAATAGATATGAGTTGCGTATATTCAAGTGTATACTTTACAACTTACGTGTATACTTTGTGACTTACGTGCATTCGAGTGTATATTTTGTGGCTTACATGTTTTCATGCACATACCTTGTATTCGTGCATATACTTTGTTTTAATTTGTGTATACTATGTATTCGTTTGTATACTTTTTGAGGCTTATGTGTTTATGAGTACTTGTAGTTCCCTTATTGACATGTACATGTTTGACTTATTCACATGTATAATTATTAATTGGTTAGCCATAGCATTGATCTATGTCATCCTCAATGCATGATCCTTGAGATGGAGTAAGTACACCCTCAAGGTCAAAAGGAGTTTCACATGCATTCTTCGTAGGCTCATTTTGGTAGTGAAACCAAAAACCTCTTGCATCATTGAAACGAAAAAAAAATTCCTTTATAGCAGGTCTGAAGCCATTATCATTCTCCATTAGTTCTTCATGTATCCACTCCCCATTAATGGTTGTCTCATGACCTTCATGAAACCAAGCACTTATCTCATTTGTGATAGAAGAAATGTATGAAGATTTATCTTCCTCCTTATGAACCATTCATTATCATGAGAGATGGGTTCTTGTGAACCACTACTGATGAATCATGGGTCCATGAGTTTGACTTGTAAAACTATACGATTGAATCCTGATAGCAATATCACAATATTTATATATCTAAATACTACCATTGAATCTTGAATACTGCCATCTTACCCACACAAGATTTTGGAAGATGCTTCCCACCTTTCTCTTAGTGGTTGCTCTCATTGCACCTTCTACCTAGCTTCATCTTGGTGTAGACAATACGAAGACCCCAACTTGAGATCTTCACACATGCAAGAACAACTGCGTCCTTCCTGTAGCTTGGATGGATCAACTTGCAACCAAGAACCCATGCTACTTCCTGGTGTAGATTGCCTTCTACACGCTCAAAACCTTCTGCCTTTGATACCATTCTGATGCAGAGCAAACAACACAAGATAGTGGCTCATCCACCCTTCTCACTCCTTAACCTATTGATCACTACTGGTCACTACTGATCACTACTGATCAAGACATGTTCTTAAGCTTCTAACTCTATCTGCCACCTTTTCGCTGTTCAAAGCCCGAGTCACACATTGCTCAAACACAATGGTCGAGCAATGTAATGGTTTCTTTGAAAACTTTTATACATTTAAAACCATACAAGAATTTCACACTCGGTTATATTACGTATATTCCCTGTCAAATGAAACCGTTTTTCCCATTCCATTCGGGACTGTCATAAAGAAACCCGAAAACAAGACATCCATGACATTCAAAACAATAGTGAATCCTTCAAAACTAATTTGCATTCACAATTTGCAAAACAATAAACCAGGAAAGATAGAGAGAACGACACGACAGGAAATGGAAACTCATCTTTAACGAATTCTAGATATTAACACTTAAAAAGCATACATGCTTTAAATGGATCTTTGGCCGAAGGCCAAAGAGCCTGATTTCTTCTCCCTCTTGTTCACTCTCTTTTTTGTTTTCCCGTAGTTGCACTCTCTATTTCGTTTATCTCCCCGTATTCGGTTACATATTGTCTCTTTATAGAGATTCTAGGGTAGTTAGACAAATTGTTCATCTACCCAATATTCCCATTCGGTTACAACTATCATTTAATCCTTTTGATGAATATATCATTGCAATTTTAAACACTTAACCATTTCTTAACATGGTCCCACGAAATTCTAAATGACTAAAACATTACAAATTTATGAAGCTTGTAAATTCTTTCTTTTGATCATCAAGGCTCCAATATTTACCAAGCCTTAGGTTCTACAAGTTTTCGTACATATGATTGTCTTCAAACCCCCTATTTTCAAGGGTTCCTATGGTTTTTGGCTCTTTTTCCTTCCTCGAGGGCTTAAACAACCTCCTCAGCTCTCCTCCTATCATACACATGACTGAGATACATGTGCCTACACTCCGATACTCTTTATTGGCACAAACCAATCCATTTAGCAACTCTCCTTGCTGCTGTCCTCTCCAAACTACTAGCCATAATGCACTTGCACTCGCCTAGTGCTTGATGATTTCATCACCTTCCCTGCAAAACAAGACTCCAAAACCTATATGTACACTATTTACATAGTCCCCAACTTGATTCCAAGTGGCCATGAGAGGAAAGCCACGGGAAGTCAAGTGGGACTCATTATTCACAAAACTGGCCTGAATTGGCAATGAGACCAAGAAAACCAATAACTTGCAAAAAGATAACCAGCCGATCTAGATGACTAATCTATTGCTACATTAATTTCAAGTTCGACGAAAACCTAATTTAAGGTTAAATTGCAAACGTGTCATGCGAACTCCTATTTTTCACCCATAATCAACCATGTTTGGAGAACTTTGATTTATGATTCTGTTATAGATGATTATTACGAACGTATATTTTCTTTTAATTTTCCTGAATGTTCAAATTCTTTCGGTTCAATGTCAAGTTTGACAAAAACCTAATTTCAAGGCTACTTTGCAAACGTGTCATGCGAACTCCTATTTTTCACCCACAATCAACCATGTTTGGAGAACTTTGATTTAAAGATTGTGTTGTAGATGACTATTAAGAACCTTTATCCATCGATTTAATGTCGAGTTCGATGAAAACCTGATATTGAAGCTACATAGCAGTTGTGTCATGTGAACTCCCATTTTTCACCCACATTCAACCATGTTTGGATAAATTTGATCTATGATTGTGTTGTAGACGACTATTAAGAACATTTATTTTATACCAGTTTCGTGAATGTTCAATTTCCATCGATTTAATATCCAGTACGGCGAAACTTAATTTAAAGGCTACGTTGCCGATGTGTCATGTGAACTCCCACTTTTCACGCGTTATCAACCATGTTTGGAGAACTTTCATTAAGGATTATGTTTTAGATGAATATTAAGAACCTTTATTTTCTATTGGTTTTCGAGAGTGTTGAATTTTCGTTGATTAATTCTTTAGTTCGATGAAAAACTTGATTTTAAGGCTACGTTGCAGGTTTGTCACACAAACTCCCATTTTTCACCAACAATTAATCATGTTTGGAGAATTTTCATTTAGGATTTTGTTGTAGATGAATATTAAGAACATTTATTATCTATCACTTTTCTTGAATGTTTAATTTCCATCAATTTAATGTTAAGTTCGACAAAAACCTGATTTTTAGGTGATATGTTGTAGTTGTGTCACGCGAACACACATTTTTCACCTACAATCAAACATGTTTGGAGTATTTCGATTTAGTATTGTGCTATTGATGACTATCAAGAACCTTTATTTTCTATTAGTTTTTTTGAATGTTGAATTTTCGTCTATTGAATGTCGAGTTTGATGAAAATATGATTTTAAGGCTATGTTGTAGCTTTGTCATCCGAACTCCCATTTTTCACCCACAATCAACCATGTTTGGAGAACTTTAATTTAGGATTGTGTTCTAGATGACTATTAAGAACCTCTATTTTCTATCGGTTTTCATGAATGCTAAATTTCCATTGATTTAGGGTTAAGATGGAAGAAATCTTAATTTTAACGCTTCATTATAGCTATGTCACGCGAACTCACATTTTTCACCCAGAATCAACTATGTTTGGAGAAATTTGATATAGGATTGTGTTATAGATGACTATTAAGAACTTTTATTTTCTATCGATTTTTGTGAATGTTGAATTTCCATAGATTTAATGTCTAGTTCAACAAAAACCTAATTTTAAGGCTTCGTTGTTGATTTGTCGCATGAACTCCCATTTTTCAGAAATAATCAACCATTTTTGGAGAACTTTTATTTAAGAACCTTTATATTCTATCGGTTTTCGTGAAAGTTGAATTTCCATCAATTGGCTACGTTATAGCTATGTCGTGTGAACTTGCATTTTTCACCTGCAATCAACCATGTTTGGAGAACTTTAATATAGGATAGTGTTGTAGATGACTATTAAGAACCTTTATTTTCTATCGGTTTTCATGAATGTTGAATTTTCGTTGATTTATTTTTGAGTTCGACGAAAACCTGATTTTAAGGCTACGTTGCAACTGTGTCACGTGAACTCCCATTTTTAACCCACAATCAACCATGTTTGGAGAACTTTGATTTAGGATTTTGTTGTAGATGACTATTAAGAACCTTTATTTTCTATTGGTTTTTGTGAATGTTGAATTTCCATTTAATTAATGTCCTGTTCGAAGAAAACCAGATTTTAAGGCTATGTTGTTATTGTGTCACGTGAACTCCTATTTTCACCCACAATCAACCATATTTGCAGAAATTTTATTTAGGATTGTGTTGTTGATGACTATTAAGAACCTTTATTTCCTATCGATTTAATGTCGAGTTTGACGAAAACATGATTTTAAGCCTATGTTGTAGTTGAGTCAAGTGTACTCCCATTTTTCACCTACAATCAACCATTTTCTGAGAAATTTTATTTACGATTCTGTTGTAGATGTCTATTAAGAACCTTTATTTTCTATTGGTTTTCATGAGTTTTGAATTCCATCGATTTAATGTTCATTTCGATGAAAACCAGATTTTAAGGCTACATTGCAGCTATGTCACATGAACTCCCATTTTTCACCAACAATTAACCATGTGTGCAAAACTTTTAGTTGTATTGGTTTTTGTGTATGTAGAATTTAAAATAATTTAATGTCGAGTTTAGCGAAAACTTGATTTTAAGGCTACGTTGCAGTTGTGTTACGGGAACTCCCATTTTTCACGCACAATCAATCATTTTTAGAGAACTTTGATTTAGGATTGTGTTGTAGATGACCATTAAGAAACCTTATTTTCTAAAGATTTTTGAGAATGTTGAATTTTGATCGATTTAATGTCGAGTTCACAAAAACCTGATTTGAAGGCTATGTTGCAGCTTTGTCACGAGAACTCCCATTTTTCATCGACAATCAACCATGTTTGGAAAACTTTGATTTAGGATTGTGTTGTAGATGACCATTAAGAAACTTTATTTTCTATCGATTTTCAAGAATGTTGAATTTACATTGATTTAATGTCGAGTTCAATGAAAACATGATATTAAAAGGCTATGTTGCAGCTATGTCACATGAAATCCAATTTTTCGCCCACAATCTACCATATTTGGAGAACTTTGATTTAGCATTGTGTTGTAGATGACTATTAATAACCTTTATTTTTTATCGGTTTTCGTGAGTGTTTAATTTCTAATGATTTATTGTCGAGTTCAACGAAAACCTAATTTTAAGGCTATGTTGGAGCTATTTCACGCGAACTCTCATTTTTCACCCACAAACAACCATGTTCTGAGAACTGTGATTTAGGATTGTCTTGTATATAACTATTAGGACCCTTTATTTTATATCACATTTCGTAAACATTGATTTTTGATAGATTTACAGCCGAGTTTGTGTAACAACTAATTTAAAGGCTACGTTGCAGTTGTGTCATGCGAACTCAATTTTCTTACCCATATCAACTAGGTTTGGAGATGTTTGATTTTAGATTGTGTTGTAGATGACTATTAAGAACCTTTATTTTCCATCAATTTTTGTGAATGTTAAATTTGTATCGATTTAATGTTGAGTTTAGCGAACACCATATTTTGAATCTACATTGTTGCTGTGTCATGCAAACTCCCATTTTTCACCCATCATCAACCATGTTTGAAAAAAAATGATTTAGGATTGTGTTGTAGATGACTATTAGGATCCTTTATTTTGTATTGTCTTTCATGAACATTGATTTTCGATCGATTTAATGTCAACTCTAGGGAAAACCTGAGTGTAAGGCTACGTTCCAGCTGTGTCATGCAAACTCTCATTTTTCACCCATAATCAACAATCTTTGGAGAGCTTTGATTTAGATTTGTTTTGTAGATGACTATTAGCATCCTTTATTTTATATCACCTTTTGTGAATGTTGACTTTTTATCGATTTACAGCCAAGTGCATCTAACATCAGATTTTAAGGCTACGTTGTAGCTATGTCAAGCGACCTCCCATTTTCCACCAATAATAATCAATAGGTTTCGAGAAATTTGATTTCAGACTATGTTAAAAAGATGACTATAAATAACTTTTATTTTCTATTGGTTTTCTTGAATGATGAATTTCCATCGATTTAATGTCGAGTTCGATGAACACCTAATTTCAAGGCTACATTGCAGTTGTGTCACATGAACTCCCCTTTTTCACCCATAATCAACCATGTTTGGAGATTTTTGATTTAGGATATTTTTGTAGATGTCTATTTCCTTTATTTTATATTGCCTTTTGTAAATTTTGAGTTTTGATTGATTTTAAGCTAAGTTTATCTAGCAGCTGATTTTAAGGCTCCATTGCAGCTGTGTCATGTGAATTCCCATTTTTCACCCATTATCAACTAGGTTTGAAGAAATTTGATTTTAAATTGTGTTGTAAATGACTATTAACAACCTTTATTTTCTATCGATTTTTTTGAATGTTGAATTTCCATCTATTTGATGTCAAGTTCGACGAAAACCTGATTTCAAGGATACATTGTAGCTGTGTCACACGAACTCCCATTTTTTACCCATAATCAACCATGTTCAAAGAACTTTGATTTAGGATTGTGCTGTAGATGATTATTAGGATCGTTTATTTTATATTGCCTTACATGAAAATTGATTTTTGATCAATTTACAGCCAAGTTTGTCTAACACCTAATTTTAAGGTTACATTGTTGCTGTGTCATGCAAACTCCCATTTTTCACCTAAAATCAACCGACGGGTTTGGATAAGTTTGATTTTAGATTGTGTTGTAGATTACTATTAAGAAGTTTTATTGTATGAAATTTTGTGAACGTTGAATTTCCATAGATTTAATATCTAGTTCGGTGAACACATGATTTTAAGGCTATGTTATAGTTATGTCATGTGGACTCCCATTTTTGACCCATAATCAACTATGTTGGGAGATTTTAGGATTGTCTTATAAATGACTAATAGGATACTTTATTTTATATTGCCTTTTGTGATTATTGATTTTCAATTGATTAACGGCCAAGTTTGTCTAACACCAGATTTTAAAGCTACGTTGCAGCTTTGTCATCGAACTTGCATGTTTCACCCATAATCAACCAGGTTTGGAGAATTTCGATTTTAGATTCTGTTGTAGACGACTATTTAAGATCTTTATTTTTTATTAGTTTTTTTGAATGTTGAATTCCCATCGATTTGATGTTGAGTTTGTTGAACACCTAATTTTTAGTTTATGTTGCATTTGTGTTACGTGAACTCCCATTTTTCAACCACAATCAACCATGTTTGGAGAAATTTGATTTATGATTGTGTTGGAGATGATTAATAAGAATCTTTATTTTATACAAGTTTCGTTAGTGTTCAATTTCCATCGATTTAATGTCGAGTTCGACAAAAACCCAATGACAAAGGCTACATTGCAAATGTCTCATGAGAACTCCCATTTTTCACCCACAATCAACCATGTTTGGAGAATTTTAATTTAGGATTGTTTTTTAGATAAAGAATATTTATTATCTATCGGTTTTTGTGAATGCTGAATTTTCGTCGATTTAATGTTGAGTTTGACAAAATCCTAATTTTACAGCTGAGTTGCAGCTTTCTCACGTGAACTCCCATTTTTCAGCCATAATCGACCATGTTTGAAGAACTTTTATTTAGGATTGTGTTGTAGATAACTATGAATAACCTTTTTTTTCTTTCGATTTTCGTGAATGTTGAATTTTCATGGATTTAATGTCTAGTTTGATGAAATCATGATTTCAAGGCTACGTTGTACTTGAGTTACGCGAACTCCCATTTTTCACCCACAATCAACCATTTTTGGAGAGCTTTGATTGAGGACTATTAAGGACCTTAATTTCTATTTGTTTTTGTGAATGTTGAATTTCCGTTGATTTAAGTTCAAGATTGAAGAAAAGTTGATTTTTAGGCTACGTTGCAGCTGTGTCACATGAATTCCTATTTTTTAGCCACAATCAACCATGTTTGAAAAACTTGTATCTAGGATTAAGTATCTATTAAGAAGCTTTATTTTCTATCGATTTTTGTGAATGTTGAATTTCCAACGATTTTATGTCAAGTTCAACGAAAACCTGATTTTAAGGATACCTTGCAGTTGTGTCACGTGAATTCCTATACCCGCAATCAACCATGTGTGGAGAGCTTTGATTTAGTATTATTTTGTAGATAACTATTAAGAACCTTTGTTTTCTATCAGGTTTCGTGAATGTTGAATTTCCATCGATTTAGTGTCGAGTTAGATGAAAACCTTATTTTAGTCATAATCAACCATGCTTGGATAATATTGATTTGGAATATGTTGTAAATGACTATTAAGAACCTTTATTTTCTATTGGTTTTCATGAATGTTGAATTTCCATCGATTAGATGACTATTAAGAACATTTAATTTCCACCAATTTAATGTTGAGTTTGATGAAAACATAGTTTTAAGGCTACGTTTCAGACATGTCACATAGACTCGCATTTTTAATGCATAGTCAGCCATGTTTGGAGAAATTTGATTTAAGATTATGTTGTATATGTCTATTAAGAACCTTTATTTTCTATTGGTTTTCGTGAATGTTGAATTTGCATCGATTAAATGTCGAGTTCAAGGAAAACCTGATTTTAAATCTATGTTGCAGCTTTGTCATGTGATGTCCCATTTTCACCCACAATCAACCATGTTTGGAGAACTTTGATTTAGTATTGTGTTGTAGATGACTATAAAGAACCTTTATTTTCTATCGGTTTTCGTGAATATTGAACCTGATTTTAAGGTTACTTTGCAATTGTGTCACGCAAACACCCATTTTCACCCACAATCAACCATGTTTGGTGAACTTGTATTTAGGATTGTGTTGTAGATGAATGACTATTAAGAACCATTATTTTTATCTATTTTTGTGAATGTTTAATTTTCATCAATTTAATGTCGAGTTCAATGAAAGCACTATTTTAAAGCTACATTGTAGTTGTGTCACATGAACTCAAATTTTTTACCAACAAACATCCATGTTTGCAAAACTTTTATTTAGGATTGTGTTGTAGATGACCACTCAGAACCTTTATTTTCTATCGATTTTCGTGAATGTTGAATTTCTGACGATTTAATGTCAAGTGCGACGAAAACCAGATTTTAAGTCTACATTACAACTTTGTTACGTAAACTACCCCTTTTCACCCACAATCAACCATGTTTGAATAACTTTGATTTATAAATATGTTGTATATGACTATTAAAAACCTTTCATTTTATCGATTTTCATGAATGTAGAATTTCCATTGATATAATGTGTAGACTTTGATGAAAACCTTATTTTAAGGCTACGTTGCAGCTGTGTCGAACGAACTCTCACTTCTTGCACACAATAAACCATGTTTGTAGAACTTTTATTAAGGATTGTGTTGTAGATGACTATTAAGAACCTTTATTTTCTATTGGTTTTTGTGAATGTTCAATTTCCTTCAATTTAATGTTGAGTTTGAAAAAACTCTCATTTTAAGGCTACATTGCAAACGTGTCACATGAACTCCAATTTTTCACGCATAATCAACCATGTTTGGAAACCTTTGATTTATAATTATGTTATAGATGACGATTAAGAACCTTTATTTTCTATCAGTTTTCGTGAATATTGTATTTTAAATGATTTAATGTCTAGTTCGATGAAAACTTGATTGGCTACATTGCAGCTGTGTCACACGAACTCCCATTTTTCACCCATAATAAAAAATGTTTGGAGAAATTTGATATAGGATTATGTTATAGATGACTATTAAGAACGTTTATTTTCTATCAATTTTGATGAATGTTAAATTTGCATCGATTTAATGTCGAGTTCGATGAAAACCTGATTTTAAGGCTATGTTGCTGCTGTGTCATGCGAACTCCAATTTTTCACCCACAATCATCCATGTTTGGAGAATTTTGATTTAGCATTGTGATGTAGATAACAATTAAGAACTTTTATTTTCTTTCAGTTTCTGTAAATGTTGAATTTCCATCGACTTAATTTCAAGTTTGAAAAAAGCCTAATTTGAAGACTACGTTGCAGATCTGTTATGTGAACTTCCATTTTTCACCCATAATCAACCATTTTTGGTGATCTTTGATTTAGAATTCTATTGTAGATGATTATTTAGAATATTTATTTTTTATTAGTTTTCGTAAATATTGAATTTACATTTACTTAATGTTGAGTTCGAAAAAAACCTGATTTTAAGACTACATTGCAGTTGTGTCATGCGAACTCCAATTTTTCACCCACAATCAACCATGTTTGGAGAACATTTATTTTCTATTAGTTTCTGTGATTGTTGAATTTCCATCGTTTTAATGTCGAGTTCGACAAAAACCTAATTTTAAAGCTACGTTCCAGATGTGACACATGAACTCCCATTTTTCACCCATAATCAACCATGTTTGGAGAGCGTTTTTTTAGGATTATGTTGTAGATGATTATTAAGAACTTGTATTTTCTATCATTTTTTGTGAATCCTGAATTTCCATCGATTAAATGTCGAGTTTGACAAAAGTCTAATTTTAATGCTATGTTGCAGATGTGTCACACGAAATCTTATTTTTCACCCAAAATCAATAATGTTTATTGAACTTTGATTTAGGATTATGTTGTAGATGACTATTAAGAACCTTTATTTTCTATTATTTTTCGTCAATGTTGAATTTTTATTGATTAAATGTCGATTTCGATGAAAACATGATTTTAAGGTTACATTGCTATTATGTCATGAGAACTCCCATTTTTCACTGTCAATCAACCATGTTTGGAAAACTTTCATTTAGGATTGTGTTGTAGATGACTATCAAGAATCTTTATTTTCTATCAGTTTTCGTGAATGTTCAATTACCTTCGATTTAATGTTGAGTTCGACAAAAGCCTGGTTTTCAAGGTACATTGCAACAGTGTCACGCGAACTCCCATTTTTCACCCACAATCAACCATGTTTGGAGAAATTTGATCTGGTATTATGTTCTAGATGACTATTAATAACATTTATTTTCTACCAATTTTTGTGAATATTCAATTTCCATCGATTTAATGTCAAATTTGACGAAAATCTAATTTTAAGGCTATGTTGCAAATGTGTCATATGAACTCCCATTTTTCACCCATAATCAACTATGATTGGAAAACTTTGATTTAAAATTATGTTGTAGATGACTATTAATAACCTTTATTTTCTATTTGTTTTCTAAATGTTGAATTTCCATCGATTTAATGTCGAGTTCAACGAAAACCTGATTTTAAAGATACATTGCAAATGTGTCATAGAAACTCCCATTTTTCACCCACAATCAACCATGTTTAAAGAACTTTGATTTAGTATTGTTTTTTAGATGACTATTAATAACTTTTATTTTCTATCGATTTTCGTGAATGTTGAGTTTGACGAAAACCTCATTTTAAGGCTACGTTGTAGCAGTGTCACGTGAACTTCCATTTTTCATCCACAATCAACCATGTTTGGAGAACTTTTATTTAGGATCGTGTTGTAGATGACTATTAAGAACTTTTATTTTCTATCGGTTTTCATGAATGGTGAATTTCCATCGATTAAATGTTGAGTTCGATGAAAACCTGATTTTAAGGCTACGTTGCAACTTTGTCACACGAACTCCTATTTTTCACCCACTATCAACAATGTTTGGATACCTTTGATTTAGGATTGTGTTATAAATGAATATTAAGAAACTATTTTTTATCGATTTTTCATGAATATTGAATTTCTCTTGATATAATGTCGAGTTCTATGAATATCTAATTTTAAGGCTATTTTGCAGCTGTTTCACGCAAACTCTCATTTCTCATCCACAATAAATCATGTTTGGAGAAATTTCATTTACGATTATGTTTTAGATGTATGTTAAAAACCTTTATTTTCTATTGGTTTTCATGAATGTTGAATTTCCATCAATTTAATGTTGAGTTTGAAGAAAACCTTATTTTAAGTCTACATTGTAGCTTTGTCACGTGAACTCCCATTTTTGACCTACAACCAATCTTGTTTTGAAAACTTTGACTAAAGATTGTGTTTTAGATGACTATTAAGAAATTTTATTTTCTATTACTTTTCGTAAATGTTGAATTTCGATCGATTTAATGTCAAGTTCGACGAAAACCTGATTTTAAGGCTATGTTTTAACTATGTCACACAAACTCCCATTTTTCACCCACAATTAACAGTGTTTGGAGTACTTTGATTTAGTATTGTGTTTTAGATGACTATTAAGATACTTTATTTTATATAAGTTTTTGTGAATGTTCAATTTTCATCAATTTAATGTCGAGTTCGACAAATCCCTGATTTTAAGGCTACGTTGCAGACGTGTCACATGAACTCCCATTTTTCACGCATGATCAAAAAATGTTTGGAGAAATTTGATTTAGGATTATGTTGTAGATGACTATTAAAAACCTTTGTTTTCAGTTTTTTTTTGTGAATATTGAATTTCCTTCGATTAAATGTTCAGTTCGACGAAAACCTGGTTTTGAAACTGCGTTGCAGCTTTGTCACACAAATGCCCATTTGTATACCCAAAATCAACATGTCTGGAGAACTTTTATTTAGGATTGTGTTGTAGATGACTATTAAGAACTTTTATTTTCTATCGATATAATGTCGAGTTTGATGAAAACATGATTTTGAGGCTGCGTTGTAGTTGTGTCACGAGAACTCTCATTAAGAACCTTTAATAACCTTTATTTTCTATTGGTTGCTATGAATGTTGAATTTCCATTGATTTAATGTTGAGTTCAGCGAAAACTTGATTTAAAGCCTATGTTGTAGCTTTATCACGCGAACTCCCATTTTTCACCTACAATCAACCATGTTAGGAGAACCGTGAATTAGGATTGTGTTGTACATGACTATTAAAAATCTTTATTTTCTATCAATTTTTGTGCATATTAATGTTTCTCTATGTATTTATGGTTCGATGGTCTCAACCTCTTCCCCCCCACCCCAATGAATGGGTCACAACTATGTCCTCCCACCCAACCCCACAGCCCCCATGTCTGCGAGACAATGATGTTTTCGAAAGGGCGAAATGAATGACGGGCAACCTCTCCTCAAAACCGGGAAAAATGAATGGGTCACTGGCACTACCCCTATTGCCGGGTTCGGTGGCCCCTACTATTCTAAGGGAAGGTGCCCAGGTGGGAGGACTTTAGATTGTCTGCGAGACTTTGGATCAATGAATTGATGGCGATGGTCAGATTGGATTAAAGGGCCGGGTGGGGGGGGGGGAATTCTAGGCCCCGGCGAGAAAGATTCTTTGCATAACATGCCCACCCGTAGGGTGGGTGGGAAGAGATGGCTCCTATCCCTTGTCTGAAACGGTCTTCGATCCGGCGACTGAGAGATGGGCTCTTTCCCTCTCGGTTGAATTGACCCAGACCTTCCTTTCAAATTATGGAGGCGGGGAGTGCAGGGAGAGAGTTCCTCATACCTTGAATTTCCATCGATTTAATGTTGAGTTCGACGAAAACCTGATTTTAAGGCTATGTTGCAGTTGTCTCATGTGAACTCCCATTTTTCACCCACAATCAACCATGTTTGGATAACTTTGATTTAGGATTGTGTTGTGGATGACTATTAAGAACCTTTATTTTCTATCAGTTTTTATGAATTTTGAATTTCCATCGATTTAATGTCGAGTTCGACAAAAAGCTTCATTTAATGTACATTGTAGTTTTACAAGGTGAACTCCCATTTTTCACCCACAATAAACCTTGTTTGGACAACTTTGATTTAGGATTGTGTTGTAGATGACTATTAAGAACCTTTTTTTCTATCAATTTTTGAGAATGTTGAAACTCCATCGATTAAATGTTCAGTTCAAAAAAAAATTGATTGCTACGTTGCAGCTGTTTCACGAAAATTCCCATTCTTCACACACAATCATCCATGTTTCGAGAACTTTGATTTAGAATTTTGTGTTGTAAATGACTTTTAAGAACCTTTATTTACTATGGGTTCTCGTGAATGTTGAATTTCTATCAATTTAATGTTGACTTTAACGAAAACCTAATTTTAAGGCTATGTTTAAGATTTGTCACACGAACTCCCATTTTTCACCCATAATCAACCATGTTTGAGGAATTTTGATATAGGATTGTGTTGTAGATTATTATTAAGAACCTTTATTTTGTATAGGTTTTTTTGTAAATGTAAAATTTCCATCAATTTAATGTCGAGTTTGACAAAAACCTAATTTTAAGGTTACGTTGCAACTGTGTCATGCAAACTCCCATTTTTCACCCACAATCAACCATGATTGAATAACTTTGATTTAGGATTATGTTGTTGATGACTACTATGAACCTTTATTTTTGGTTGATTTTCGTCAATGTTGAATTTTCATCGATTTAATATCAAGTTCGACGAAAAGCTTATTTCACCCACTCCCATTTTTCACCCAGAATCAGCCATGTTTGAAGAATTCTGATTTAAGATTGCGTTGTAGATTACTATTAAGAACTTTTATTTTCTATCAGTTTTCATGAATGTTGAATTTCCTTCAATTTAATGTCGAGTTCGATGAAAATCTAATTTTAAAACTATGTTGCAACTTTGTCACAAGAACTCCCGTTTTTCATAGAAAATCATTCATGTTTGGAGAACTTTTATTTAGGATATTGTTATAGGTGACTATTAAGAACCTTTATTTTCTATCTGTTTTTGTGAATTTTGAATTTGCATTGATTTAATGTCGATTTCGATGAAAACGTAATTTTAAGGCTACATTTCAGTTGTGTCATGTGAACTCCCTTTTTCACCCACAATCAACCATGTTTGGAGAACTTTTTATTTAGGATTAATTTTTAGATGACTATTAAGAACTTTTATTTTCTATCAATTTTCGTCAATGTTAAATTTCAAAAGATTTAATGTCGAGTTCAATCAAAACCTGATGTTATGGGTACATTGCAGTTGTGTCACACGAAATAACATTTTTCACACAAAATAATATTAGTTTTTGTGAATGTTTAATTTCCATCAATTTAATGTCGAGTTTGACGAAAACCCGATTTTAAGGTTATGTTGCATCTTTGTCACATGAACTCCTATTTTTCACTTACAATCAACCATGTTTGGAGAACTTTGATTTAAGATTGTGTTGTAGATGACTATTAAGAACCTTTACTTTTTATTGGTTTTTGTGAATGTTGAAAGTTTGTCGATTTAATGCCGAAATCAGAGAAAACTTTATTTTAAGGTTACATTATAGATACATCATGCAAACTCCAATTTTTCACCCACAATCAACCATATTTGGGGAACTTTGATTTAGGATTGTGTTGTGGATGACTTTTAAGAACCTTTATCTTCTAACAGTTTTCGTGAACGTTGAATTTTCATCGATTTAAAGTCGAGTTCGATGAAAACATGATTTCAAGGCTACATTGCAACTGTGTCACACGAACTACCATTTTTCACCCACATTCAACCATGTTTGGATAAATTTGATTTGGGATTGTGTTGTAGATGACTATTAAGAACCTTTATTTTCTATAGGTTTTCATGAATAATCACTTTCCATCGATTTAATGTCGAGTTCGATGAAAACCTAATTTTAAGGCTAGGTTGAAGCTGTGTCACGCGAACTCCCATTTTTCAGCCACAATCAACCATGTTTCGAGAACTTCGATTTATGATTGTATTGTAGATGACTACTAAAAAGGTTTATTTTCTATTGGTTTTCATGAATGTTGAATTTCCTTTGATTTATGGGGAGTTCGACAAAAACCTAATTCCAAGTCTACGTTGCAGTTGTGTCACACGAACTCAAATTTTTTACCCACAAAATCAACCATGTTTCGAGAAGTTTTATTTAGGATTGTGTTGTAGATGAATATTAGTAAACTTTATTTTTTATCGATTTTCGTGAATGTTGAATTTCCTTCGATTTAATGTCAACTTCAACGAAACTTGATTTTAAGGCTACGTTGCGGATTTGTGAAGCGAACTCCCATTTTTCACCCACAATGAACCATGTTTAGAGAACTTTTATTTAGGATTGTGTTACATGACTATTAAGAACCTTTATTTTCTATCAATTTTTATGAATGTTGAATCTCCGTCGATTTAAAGTCAAGTTCGATGAAAATCTGATTTTAAGGCTACGTTTCAACTATCTCACACGATCTCCCAACCGTGTTTGGAGAACTTTGATTTAGGATTGTATTGTAGATGACTATTAAAAAACCTTTATTTTCTATCAATTTTCGTTAATGTCTAATTTCCATCAATTTAATGTTGAGTTCGACGAAAAACTGATTTCAAGGCTTTGTTGATGCTTTCTCACACGAATTGTTATTTTTCAGCCACAATGAACCATGTTTTGAGAACTTTGATTTAGGATTTTATTGTAGATGAATATTACGAACCTTTATTTTCTAGCGATTTTCATGAATGTTCAATTTCCATCAATTTAATGTCGAGTTCGATGAAAACCTAATTTAAAGTCTATGCTGCAATTGTGTCACGTGAACTCCCATTTTTCACCCACAATCATCCATGTTTCGAGAACTTTTATTTAGGATTGTGTTGTAGATGAATATTAAGAGCCTTTATTTTCTATCAATTTTCTTGAATGTTGAATTTCTTTCAATTTAAACTCAAGTTCGACGAAAAACTGATTTATGGCTACGTTGCAGCTTTTTGACGCGAACTGCGATTTTTCACCCATAATCAACCATTTTTGGAGAACTTATATTTAGGATTGTGTTGTAGATTACTACTAAGAACCTTTATCTTCTATTGGTTTTCGTGAATGTTGAATTACCAACGATTTAAGATCGAGTTTGAGGAAAAATTAATTTTAAGACTGTGTTGCTGATTTGTCACACAAACTCCCATTTTTCAGCCATAATCAACCATGTTTGGAGAAATTTGATTTAGGAATGTGTTATAGATGACTATTAAAAAAAAAAAAATTCTATTGGTTTACATCAATGTTGAATTTCCATTGATTTAATGTCGAGTTCGTCTGACACAGGTGCAATGTACCCTTGAAATCACGATTTCATCAAACACAATACTAAATCAAAGTTCTTCAAACATGGTTGCTTATGTCTGGAAAATGGGAATTCACATGACAAAGCCACAACTCAGCCTTAAAATTAGGTTTCCGTCGAACTCAACATTAAATTGACAAAAAATCAACATTCACAAAAACTGATAGAAAATAAAGATTATTAAAACTCATCTACAACATAATGCGAAATCAAAGCTCTCCAAAGATAAAAGTATGGGTGAAAAATGGGAATTTGCATGACACCTCTGTAAAATAGCGTTAAAATTAGGTTTTCGTCTAACTCGACATTAAATTGAATGAAATTAAACATTCACGAAAACCAATAGAAAATAAAGATTTTTAATACTCATCTACAACACAATCCATAATCAAAGTTCTCGAAACATGGTTGATTGTGGGTGAGAAATGGGAGATAGCGTGACACAGCTGAAACGTAGTGTTGAAATCCTGATTTGGTCAAACTCGACATTAAATCCTTGAAAATTCAACAATGACAAAAATCGATAGAAAATAAAGGTTATTAATAGTTATCTACAACACAATCCTAAACAAAGATCTTCAAACAAGGTTGATTATAGCTGAAAAAATGGGAGTTCACGTGACAAAGCTGCAACTCAACCTTAAAATTAGGTTTCTGTCGAACTCAACATTAAATCGACAAAAAATCAACATTCACAAAAACCGATAGGAAATAAAGACTATTAAAAGTCATTTACAATATCATCCTAAATCAAAGTTCTCCAAAGATGGTTAAGTATGGGTCAAAAATTTTATTTTGCATGACACCTCTGTAACATAGTGTTAAAATTAGGTTTACGTGTAACTCGACATTAAATTGAATGAATTTGAACATTCACTTAACTAGTAGAAAATAAGGACTCTTAATAGTCATCTACAACACAATCCTAAATCAAATTTCTCCAAACATGGTTGATTGTGTGTGGAAAATGGGAGATCACGTGACACAACTGCAATGTAGCCTTGAAATCATGATTTGTTCAAACTCGACAATAAATCCTTCAAAATTCATTATTCACAAAAACTGATAGAAAATAAAGGTTATTAATAGTTATCTACAACACAATCCTAAACAAAGATCTTCAAACAAGGTTGATTATAGCTGAAAAAATGGGGAGTTCACGTGACAAAGCTGCAACTCAGCCTTAAAAATTGGTTTTCATCAAACTCAACATTAAATAAATGAAAATTCAAAATTCGCAAAAATCGATAGAAAATAAATATTTTAATTGTCATCTATAATACAATCCTAAATCAAAATTCTCCAACCATGATTGATTGTGGGTGAAAAATGGGAGTTCACATGACACAGTTTCAAAATAACCTTAAAAAAATATTTTCAATAAACTCCACATTAAATCGATGAAAATTCAAGATTCACGAAACCTGATAGAAAATAAAGGTTCTTAATAGTCATTTAAAACACAATCCTCTATCAAAGTTCTCCAAACATTGTTGATTGTGGGTGAAAAATTAGAATTCGTGTGACACAGCTGCAATGTAGCCTTAAAATCATGTTTGTTGTCAAACTCAACATTCACAAAAATGAATACAAATTAAAGGTTCATTATGATCATCTACAACATAATCCAAAATAAAAGTTCTCCTAACATGGTTAATTATATGTGAAACATGGGAGTTCGCATGACACAGCTGGAATGTAGCCTTATAACTAGGTTTTCATTGAATTCGACATTAAATCATTGGAAATTCAACATTCACGAAAACCAATAGAATATTGAGATTCTTTATAGTCATCTATAACACAAACCTAACAAAAATTTATGCAAACATGGTTGATTGTCGGTTAAAAATACAAGTTCGTTGACACATTTGAAATGCAGCCTTAAAATTAGGTATTCATCGAACTCGACATTTAATCAATGGAAATTAAACATTCACGAAAACCAATATAAAATAAATGTTCTTAATAGTTTTCTACAACACAATCCGAAATCAAAGTTCTCCAAACATGGTTGAATGTGGGTGAAAAATTAGAGTTTGCATGAGAAAGCTACAACATTTCCTTAAAACAAAATTTTAGTTTAACTCGATATTAAATTGATGAAAATTCAACATTCACAAAAATTGATAAAAATTAAATGTTCTTAATAGTCATGTACAACACAATCCTAATTCACAGTTCTCCAAACATGATTTATTATGTCGGAAAAATGGGAATTCAAGTGACAAAGCTGCAACTCAGCCTTAAAAATTAGGTTTTAGTCGAACTCAACATTAAATCGACGATAAATCAACATTCACAAAAACCAATAGAAAATTAAGATTATTAAAAGTCGTCTACAACATAATCCTTAAGCAAATTTCTCGAAAGATGGTTGACTATGGGTGAAAAATGGGAGTTTGCATGATACCTCTGTAACATAGCGTTAAAATTAGGGTTTCATCTAACTCGACATTAAATTGAATGAAATTGAACATTCACGAAAACC
The DNA here is from genome assembly GCA_007115665.2 of Sequoiadendron giganteum. Lineage (NCBI taxonomy): Eukaryota > Viridiplantae > Streptophyta > Pinopsida > Cupressales > Cupressaceae > Sequoiadendron > Sequoiadendron giganteum. The sequence continues at coordinate 321,797 of VCHN02000015.1, forward strand.
AATAGAAAATAAAGATTCTCAATAGTCATCTGTATACAACACAATCCTAAATCAAAATTCTCAAAACATGGTTAATTGTAGGTGAAAAATGGGAGATCGTGTGAAACAGTTGCAACGTAGCCTTGAAATCATGATTTGGTCAAACTCGACATTAAATCTTTGAAAATTCAACATTCACAAAAATGGAGAGAAAATGGGAGTTCACATGACAAAGCTGCAACTCAGCCTTAAAAATAGGTTTTCGTCAAACTCAACATTAAATCAAAGAAAATTCTAAATTCACAAAAATTGATAGAAAATAAATATTTTAATAGTCATCTATAACACAATCCTAAATCAAAATTCTCCAAACATGATTGATTGTGGATGAAAAATGGGAGTTTGCATGACACAGTTTCAAGATAACCTTAAAATAATGCTTTCAATAAACCCAACATTAAATTGATGGGAATTCAAGATTGACAAAAACTGATAGAAAATAAAGGTTCTTAATAGTCATTTAAAACACAATCCTTTATCAAATTTCTCCAAATATGGTTGATTGTGGGTGAAAAATGGAAATTCGCGTAACACAGCTTCAATGTAGCATTAAATTCACCTTTTTCGTCAAACTCAACATTCACTAAAATGAATACAAAATAAACGTTCATTATAGTCATCTACAAAATAATCATAAATCAAAGTTCTCCAAACATGGTTAATTATGCGTCAAACATGGGAGTTCTCGTGACACAGCTGGAATGTAGCCTTATAATCATGTTTTCATTGAACTCGACATTGAATCATTGGAAATTCAACATTCACAAAAACCAATAGAACATAGAGATTCTTAATAGTCATGTATAACACAAACCTAAATTTTTTTTATCCAAACATGGTTGATTGTGGGTGAGAAATGCGAGTTTGTTGACAAATTTGCAACGCAGCCTTAAAATTAGGTATTCATCGAACTCGACATTTAATCGATGGAAATTAAACATTCACAAAATCTGATAGAAAATAAAGATTCTTAATAGCCATTTAAAACACAATCCTCTATCAAATTTCTCCAAACATGGTTGATTGTGCTTGAAAAATGGGAATTCGTGTGACACAAATGAAATGTAGCCTTAAAATCACGTTTTTCGTGAAACTCAACATTTAATCAATGGAAACTCAACATTCACTAAAACGAATAAAAAATAAAGGTTCATTATAGTCATCTACAAAATAATCCTAAATCAAAGTTCTCCAAACATGGTTAATTATGCGTTAAACATGGGAGTTCTCGTGACACAGCTGGAATGTAGCCTTATAATTAAGTTTTCATTGAACTCGACATTAAATCATTGGAAATTCAACATTCACGAAAACCAATAGAATATAGAGATTCTTAATAGTCATCTATAGCACAAATCTAACAAAAAATTATCCAAACATGGTTGATTGTGGGTGAAAAATGTGCGTTCGTTGACACATTTGCAACGCAGCCTTAAAATTAGGTATTCATCGAACTCAACATTTAATCAATGGAGATTAAACATTCACGAAAACCAATAGAAAATAAATGTTCTTAATAGTCTTCTACAACACAATCCGAAATCAGAGTTCTCCAAACATGGTTGACTATGGGAGAAAAATTAGAGTTCACATGAGAAAAGCGACAACATTTCCTTAAAATAAAGTTTCAGTTTAGCTCGAGATTAAATAGATGGAAATTCAACATTCACAAAAATTGATAAAAATTAAATGTTCTTAATAGTCATCTACAACACAATCCTATATGAAAGTTCTCCAAACATTGTTGATTATGGGTGAAAAATGGGAGATCGATGACACAGCTGCAACGTAGCCTTGAAATCATGATTTGTTCAAACTCGACATGAAATCCTTGAAAATTCAACATTCACAAAAACCGATAGAAAACAAAGGTTATTAATAGTTATCTACAACATAATCCTAAACAAAGATCTTCAAACATGGTTGATTATAGCTGAAAAAATAGGAGTTCACGTGACAAAGCTGCAACTCATCCTTAAAAATAGGTTTGCGTAGAACTCAACATTAAATCAATGAAAATTCAAAATTCATAGAAAACGATAGAAAATAAATAATTTAATTGTCATCTATTACACAATCCTAAATCAAAATTCTTGAAACATGATTTATTGTGGGTGAAAAACGGGAGTTCGCATGAGACAGTTTCAAGATAACCTTAAAATAATGTTTTCAATAAACTCGACATTAAATCGATGGAAATTCAACATTCACGAAAACTAATAGAAACTAAAGGTTCTTAATAGTCATTTAAATCACATTCCTCTATCAAAGTTCTCCAAACATGGTTGATTGTGGGTGAAAAATGGGAATTTGTGTGACACAGTTGCAATGTACCCTTAAAATAACGTTTTTCGTCAAACTTAACATTTAATCAATGGAAACTCAACATTCATGAAAACTAATACAAAATAAAGGTTCATTATAATCATCTACAAAATAATCCTAAATCAAAGTTCTCCAAACATGGTTAATAATGCATAAAACATGGGAGTTCACGTGACACAGCTGGAATGTAGCCTTATAATTAGGTTTTCATTGAACTCGACATTAAATCATTGGAAATTCCACATTCACAAAAACCAATAGAATATAGAGATTCTTAATAGTCATCTATAACACAAACCTAACAAAAAATTCTCCGAACATGGTTGATTATAAGTGAAAAATGCGAGTTCGTTGACACATTTGCAACGTAGCCTTAAAATTAGGTATTCATCGAATTCGACATTTAATCGATGGAAATTAAACATTCACGAAAACCAATAGAAAATAAATGTTTCTTAATAGTCTTCTACAACACAATCCGAAATCAAAGTTCTCCAGACCTGGTTGAATGTGGGTGAAAAATTAGAGTTCACGTGAGAAAGCTACAACATAGGCTTAAAATAAAGTTTTAGTTTAACTCGAGATTAAATCTATGGAAATTCAACATTCACAAAAATTGATAAAAATTAAAGGTTCTTAATAGTCATCAACAACACAATCCTAATTCAAAGTTCTCCAAACATGATTTATTGTCGGTGAAAATTGGGAGTCTGTGTGACACACTGCAACGTACCCATGAAATCTACAGCACAATACTAAATCAAAGTTCTTCAAACATGGTTGATTATGTCTGAAAAATGGGAATTCACGTGACAAAAGCTACAACTCAGCCTTAAAATTAGGTTTCCGTCGAACTCAACATTAAATCGATGAAAAATCAACATTCACAAAAACCGATAGAAAATAAAGATTACTAAAAGTCATCTACAACATAATCCTAAATCAAATTTCTCCAAAGATGGTTGAGTATGGGTGAAAAATCGGAGTTTGGATGACACCTCTGTAACAAAGCATTAAAATTAGGTTTCCGTCTAACTCAACATTAAATTGAACGAAATTGAACATTCACGAAAACCAATAGAAAATAAAGATTCTTAATAGTCATCTACAACACAATGCTAAATCAAAGTTCTCCAAAAATGGTTGATTGTGGGTGAAAAATGTGATATCGCGTGACACAACTGGAACGTAGACTTGAAATCATGATTTGGTCAAACTCGACATTCAATCCTTGAAAATTCAACATTCACAAAAACTGGTTGAAAAGAAAGGTGATTAATAGTTATCTACAACACAATCCTAAACAAAGATCTTCGAACATGGTTCATTATAGCAAGAAAAATGGGAGTTCGCATGACACAGTTTCAAGATAGCCTTAAAATAATGTTTTCGTGAATGTTGAATTTCAATGATTTAAAGTCGAGTTCAATGAAAACCTGATTATAAGGCTACACTCCAACTGTGTCATGTGAACTCCCATGTTTCACGCATAATTAAGTATGTTTGGAAAACTTTGATTTAGGATTATGTTGTAGATGACTATAATGAACCTTTATTTTGTATTCGTTTTCGTGAATGTTGAGATTTCATTGATTAAATGTTGAGTTTGACGAAAAATGTGATTTTAAGGCTACATTGTAGCTGTCTCATGCGAATTCCCATTTTTCATTCACAATCAACCATGTTTGGAGAACTTTGATAGAGGATTGTGTTTTAAATGACTATTAAGAACCATTATTTTCTATCAGTTTTCGTAAATCTTGAATTTCCATCGATTTAATGTCGAGTTTATTGAAAACATTATTTTAAAAGTTATCTTGAAATTGTGTCATGCGAACTCCCAATTTTCACCCACACAATCAATCATGTTTGGAGAATTTTGATTTAGGATTGTATTATAGATGACTATTAAAACATTTATTTTCTATTGATTTATGTGAATTTTGAACTTTCATTGATTTAATGTTGAGTTTGACGAAAACCTATTTTTAAGGCTGAGTTACAGCTTTGTCATGTGAACTCCCATTTTTTCAGCTATAATCAACCATGGTTGAAGATCTTTGTTTAGGATTGTGTTGTAGATAACTATTAATAACCTTTATTTGCTATTGGTTTTTGTAAAGAATTTTCAATGATTTAATGTCGAGTTTCACCAAATCATGATTTCAACGCTATGTTGCAGCTGTGTCACCCGATTTCCCAATTTTCACCCACAATCAACCATGTTCGGAGAAATTTGGTTTAGGATTGTGCTGTAGATAAATATTAGGAATCTTTATTTTCTATTGGTTTTCGTGAATGTTCAATTTCATTCAATTTAATGTCGAGTTAGATGAAAACCTAATTTTAACGCTATGTTAGAGATGTGCCATGCAAACTGCCATTTTTCACCCATACTCAACCATCTTTGGATAACTTTGATTTAGGATTATGTTGTAGATGACTAGTAAATAGAGACTTATTTTCTATCGGTTTTTGTGAATGTTGATTTTTCGTCGATTTAATGTTGAGTTCGACGGAAACCTAATTTTAAGGCTGAGTTGCAGCTTTGTCACGTGAATTCCCATTTTTCAGACATAATCAACCATGTTTGAAGAACTTTGATTTAGTATTGTGTTATAGATAACTATTAATAGCGCTTATTTTCTACCAGTTTTTGTGAATGTTGAATTTTCATTGATTTAATGTTGAGTTTGATGAAATCGTGATTTCAAGGGTACGTTGCAGTTGTGTCACACGAACTCCCAATTTTCACCGACAATAAATCATGTTCTATCAATATCTGTGAATTAGGATTGTGTTGTAGATGACTATTAAGAAATCTTTAATTTTTATCAATTTTTGTGAATGTTGAATTTCCATCGATTTAATCTCAAGTTAAACCAAAACTTTATTTTAAGGCTAATTTGTAGCTTTCTCATGCAAACTCTAATTTTTCACCCACATTCAACTATGTTTGGAGAACTTTGATTTCGGATTGTGTTGTAGAAGACTATTAAGAACATTTATTTTCTATTGTTTTTCGTGAATGTTTAATTTCCATCGATTAAATGTCGAGTTCGATGAATACCTAATTTTAAGGTTGCGTTGCAAATGTGTCAATGAACTCACATTTTTCACCCACAATCAACCATGTTTGGAGAAATTTTTGTTAGGTTTGTGTTATAGATGACTATTAATAATCTCTATATTCTATTGGATTTTGTGAATGGTTAATTTCCAATGATTTAATGTCGAGTTCAATGGAATCTTGATTATAAGCTACATTCCAGCTGTGTCACGCGAACTCCCATGTTTCACGCATAATTAACCATGTTGGGAGACCTTTGATTTAGGATTATGTTGTAGATGACTATAATGAACCTTTATTTTGTATTTGTTTTCGTGAATGTTGAGTTTCCATTGATTAAATGTTGAGTTTGACGAAAAAAATGATTTTAAGGCTACATTGCAGCTATGTCACGCGACTTCCCATTTTTCACCCACAATCAACCATGTTTCAAAAACTTTGATAGACGATTGTGTTTTAAATGACTATTAAAATGATTTTGTTTTGTAGAATTTTGATTTAGGATTGTGTTATAGATGACTATTAAAATATTTATTTTCTATCAATATCTGTGAATTTTGAATTTTCATTGATTTAATGTTGATTTCGATGAAATCCTATTTTTCAGGCTGAGTTCCAGCTTTGGCACGTGAACTCCCATTTTTACAGCTATAATCAACCATGTTTGAAGATCTTTGTTTAGGATTATGTTGTAGATAACTATTAATAACCTTTATTTTCTATCAGTTTTTGTGAATGTTGAATTTTGAAAGATTCAATGTCGAGTTTGACCAAATAATTATTTCAACCATGTTTGGAGAACTCTGATTTAGCATTCGCATGACACAGCTACAACGTAGCCTTAAAATTAGGTTATCATTGAACTCAACATCAAATCGATGGAAATTCAACATTAATGAAAACCGATAGAAAATAAAGGTTCCTTATAGTCATCTATAGCATAATCCTAAATGAAATATCTCCAAACATGGTTGATTGTGTGTGAAAAAAGGGAGTTCTTGTGAAAACGCTGCAACGTATCCTTAAAATCAATTTTTTTTTTAACTTGAGATTAAATCGAAGGAAAATTCAATATATACGAAAATCGATAGAAAATAAATGTTTTTAACAGTCATCTACAAAACAATCCTAAATCAAAGTTCTTCAAACATGGTTGATTATGCATAAAATATGGGAGTTCACGTGACACAGCTGCAACATAGCCTTAAAATCAAGTTTTACGCCAAACTCAACAATAAACAAATGGAAATTCAACATTCACAAAAATTGATAGAAAATAAAGGTTCTTAATAGTCATCTACAACACAATCTAAAATAAAAAATTTCCAAACCTGGTTGATTATGGGTGAAACATAGGAGTTTGCATGACACAGGTTCCACACAATCTTAAAATTAGGTGTTAGACAAACTTGGCTATAAATTGATTAAAAGTCAAAGTTCTACAAACATGGTTGATTATGGGTGAAAAATGGGATTTTGCATGACATAGCTGCAACATAGCTTTAAAATCAAGTGTACCTTGAACACGACACTAAATCGATTATGGGTGAAAATTTGGAGTTTAGATGACACAACTGCTACGTAGCCTTAGATGAACTTTGCTGTAAATCAAGCCAAAATCAACATTCACGAAAGCCGACGTAAAATAAGGGATCCTAATAGTCATCTACAACATAATACTAAATAAAAGTTATCCAAAAATAGTTGATTGTACGTTAAAAATGGGAGTTCATGTGACATAGCTGCAACGTAGCCTTAAAATCAGGTGTGATATGAACTTGGTTGTAAATCACTTGAAAATCAATGTTTATGAAAGTCGATATAAAATAAAGGATCCTAATAGTCATCTACAATACAATCCTAAATCAAAGTTCTCCAAATATGATTGATTATGGGTAGAAAATGGAAGTTTCTGTGACACAGTTGCAATATAGCCTTAAAATCAGGTGTTCGACGAACTCCACATTAAATCGATGGAAATTGAACATTGACCAAAAGCAATAGAAAATAAAGGTTTTTTAATAGTCATCAACAACATAATCTAAAATCAAACTACTCCAATCCTAGTTGATTATGGGTGAAAATTGGTAGTTCCCATGACACAACTGCAACGTAGCCGTAAAATCAGGTGTTAGACAATCTTGGTTGTAAATCAATCAAAAATCAATGTTCACGAAATCTGATATAAAATAAAGGATTCTAATTGTCATCTACAACACAATCCTAAATAAAATTTCTCCAAACATGGTTGATTGTGGGTGAGAAATTGGAGTTCACATGACATAGTTGGAACGTAGCCTTAAAATCAGGAGTTATAAAAACTTGTCTATAAATTGATCAAAAAATAATGTTCATGAAACACGATATAAAATAAAGGATCCTAATAGTCATCTACAACACAATCTTAAATCAAATTTCTCGAAACATGGTTGATTATGCATGAAAAATGGGAGTTCGCATGGGAAAGGTGCAATGTAGTATTAAAATAGAGTTTCTTAATATTCATCTACAAAAGAATATAAAATCAAATTTCTCCAAACTTGGTTGATTATCAGTGAAAAATGGGATTTCACATGAAACATCTGCATTGTAGTCTTAAATCTGGTGTTAGCTGAACTCAACTGTAAATCGATGGAAAATCAACATTCATGAAAACCAATAGAAAATAAATGTTCCTTATAAGTCATCTACAACAAAATCTAAAGTCAAATTTTTGCATACTTGGTTGATTATGGGCCAAAAATGGGATTTCACATGACATAGTTGAAGCATAGCTTTAAAATCAGGTGTTAGCTTTAAAATGGGATTTTTGTCGAACTCGACATTAAATCGATGGAAATTCAACATTCACGAAAAGTGGTAGAAATTAAAGATTCTTAATACTCATTTACAACATAATCCAATTTCTGCGAACATGGTTGATTGTGGATGCAAATTTTGAGTTTGCGTGACGTAGCTGTAACGTAGACTTAAAATCAAGTTTTCTCCGATCTCGCTATTAAATCGATGCAAATTCAACATTCTCAAAAACCGATAGAAAATAAAGGTTCATAATATTCATCTACAACACAATTTTAAATCAAAGTTCTCCAAACATGGTCTGGGTGAAAAATAGGAGTTTGTGTGACAAAGATGCAACATAGCCTTAAAATCGGGTTTTCGTCGAACTCGACATTAAATCGATGTAAATTCATATTCATTAAATCCAATAGAAAATAAAGGTTCTTAATAGTCATCTACAACACAATCCTAATTCAAAGTTATCCAGACATAGTTGATTGTGTGTGAAAAATGGGAGTTCATGTGACACAACTACAACGTAGCCTTAAAATCAGGTTTTTGTCGAACTCGACATTAAATCGATGCAAATTAAACATTCACAAAAACCAAAAGAAAATAAAGGTTCTTAATAGTCATCTACAACATAATCCTAAATCAAAGTTCTCTAACATGATTGATTATGGGTGGAAAAAAAGGAGTTCGTGGGACAAGTCTACAACGTAGGCTTAAAATTAGGTTTTCATTGAACTCGACATTAAATCGATGGAAATTCAACATTCGCAAAAACCCATAGAAAATAAAGGTTTTTAATAGCCATCTACTACGCAATCCTAAATGAAAGTTCTACAAACATGGTTGATTGTGCGTGAAAAATGGGAGTTCAAGTTATCTACAAGATAATCCTAAATCAAAGTTCTCCAAATATGGTCTTGTGGATGAAAAATGGGAGTTTACATGACATAACTATAACGTAGCCTTTAAATCAAGTTTTCTTTATTTTCTACATTAAATCAATGGAAATTCAACATTCTCAGAAACCGATAGAAAATAAAAATTCATAATATTCATATACAACACAATCTTAAATAAAAGTTCTCCAAACATGGTTGATTGTGGTTGAAAAATAGGAGTTTGTGTGACAAAGATGTAATGTAGCCTCAAAATCGATGGATATTCAATAGTCGAGTTTGGTTTAGTTTCGAGAATTTTGATTTTATTTTGTGTTGTAGATGACTATTAAGAACCTTTATTTTCTATTGATTTTTGTCAATGTTGAATTTCTATCGATTTAATGTTGAGTTTGGCGAACACTTGATTTTAAGGCTACATTGCAGCTATATCACACGAACTTCATTTTTTCACCCATAATCAACCATGTTTGGAGAAATTTGTTTTAGATTGTATTGTAGATGACTATTAGGATCATTTATCTTATAAAGCCTTTTGTGAACATTGATTTTCGATCGATCTATAGCCAAGTTCATCTAACACATGATTTTAAGGCTACATTGAAGTTGTGTCATGGGAACTCCTATTTTCAACCCATAATCAACCAGGTTTGGAGAAATTCGATTTAAGATTGTATTGTATATGACTATTAAAAACCATTATTTTCTATTTGTTTTTTGAGAATGTTGAATTCGATTTAATGTCGAGTTTGATGATAACTAATTTTAAAGCTATGTTGTAGATGTATCTCATGAACTCCCATTTTTCACCCACGATGAACTATGTTTGGAGAACTTTGAATTAAGATTGTATTGTAGATGACTATTCGGATCCTTTATTTTATATCACCTTTTGTGAATCTTTATTTTCTATCAGTTTTTGTCAATGTTGAATTTCCATCTATTTAATGTCGATTTCGACATACACATGATTTGAAGGCTACACTACAGCTATTTTACATGAACTCCAATTTTTCACCTATAATCAACCATGTTTAGAGAACTTTGATTTAAGATTGTATTGTAGATGACTATTAGGATCCTTTATTTTATATCGCGTTTCATGAACACTTGACTTTAAGGATACGTTGTAGTTGTGTCATTTGAACTCCCATTTTTCATCGATAATCAACCATGTTTGGAAACTTTGATTTAGGATTGTATTGTAGATGACTATTAGGATTCTTTACTTTGCATCGTCTTTCGTGAATGTTGATTTTTGATCAATTTATTGCCATGTTCGGCTAACACCTGATTTTAAAGGCTACATTGCAACTGTGTCATTTGAACTCCCATTTTTCATCCATAATCAACCAACTTAGGAGAAGTTTGATTTTGGATTGTGTTGTAGATGACTATTAGGAACCTTTATTTTCTATTGAATTTTGTGAATGGTTATTTTCCATCGATTTACATTCGAGTTTTGCTAACACCTGATGCTACGTATTAGCAATGTCATGCGAACTCCCATTTTTTCCTACATAATTATCGAATTTTGGAGAAATATGATATTAGATTCTTTTGTAGATGACTATTAGGAAGTTTTATTTTTATCATCTTTTTAGAACATTTATTTCCCATTGACTTACAATCAAGTTTGACTAACACCCCATTTTAAGACTATTATACAGTTGTGTCATGCAAACTCTCATTTTTCACCCATAATCAACCATGTTTGAAGAACTTTAATTTTAAATTGTGGTGTAATTGACTATTAGTAACATTTCTTTTCAATTGGCTTCTTTGAATGTTAACTTTCCATCTATTTATAGACAAGTTCGACTAACACCTGGTTTAAGGCTAAGTTGCAGCCATGTCATGCAAACCGCCATTTTTAACCCATAATCAACCAAGTTTGAAGAACTTTAATTTTAGATTGCGTTGTATATGACTATTAGGAACCTTTATTTCCAATGGCTTTCATGAACGTTGATTTTTCATCAATCTTGCACGTTGATGAAAAATAAGTTTTTCATAAAACAGACTATCTAGGATTAGTCACAACGACATTCTTTACAAAACCCATTTGTCGTATTTTTCTTTAGAGAAATTTTTTTTTTTGCCTTTGTTACCTCTACTGCTTCTAATTTTCAAAAAAAGATATATTTTTCATGAACAAGATTTTGTTTAAACAAACGGGTGATCTGGGTCTCTTTAGCATACACATGCCTACCAAACCCATAACTTTAATTTTTCCCAAAAATAAAATTGTAGATTCTATTATTGAGGGGTTCTTGCATGATAGTAAAAAAACAGTTTTTTGAAAAATAGATGATCTAGGTCTCTTCAGCTCACTTAAACCCTTATATTCAATTTTTCCAAAAAACAATTATTTCGTAGATTCTATTTTCGATGGGTTCTTCTATTTGTAAAAAAAATAGTTTCTCAAACAATAGACGATCCGGGCTTGCTCAGAATGACATTCTCTAAAAAAGCCATTTTTCTCATATTTTTCTTAAGAAGATTCAAAAAATTGGCCTCTATATATACCTCTACTATTTCTAGTTTGCAAAAAAATCTATCTTTTTCAAAAATAACTTATATTTTCAAAAAACAGGTGATTTGGGTCTCTTTAGCACATGAGCACCTACATATATCTTTGATTTTTCCAAAAAAAAAAGTTTCATAGAGTCTATTTTTTAGGGTTCTTGCATGTTGGTGAAAAATTAGTTTTTCGAAAAACGGACGAACTAGGTTTACTCAGAACGACATTCTCTACAAAACCCATTTCTCATATTTTCCTTAAGAAGATTCAAAACATTTGTTTCTGTTACCTCTACTACTACTTTTCAAAAAAATCTATCATTTCAAAAACAACCTTTTTTTTTTAAAAGGGACAATCTGCATCCGTTTAGCACACGAGCCCCCAGCAAAACTCATCTTCGATTTTTCCCAAAAAAAATTGTTTCCTAGATTCTATTTTTGAGGGGTTCTTACATGTTGGTGAAAAATAAGTTTTTGAAAAAATGAATAATCTGGGTGTACTCAGAACGACATTCTCTAGAAAACCCATTTCTTATATTTTTCTTAAAAAAGATTCAATCAATTTTTTTGCCTTTGTTACCTCTATTGCTTCTACTTTTCAAAATAATCATTTTGCAAAAACAATTTATTTAAAAAAAAAAATAGATGACCTAGGTCTCTTTAGCACACAACCACCTACAAAACCCATATCTTCGAGTTTTCCCAAAAGAAATTGTTATAAGCTTTCATTAATGTTGATTTCCCGTTGATTTACATGTGAGTTTGGCTAACACTTGATTTTAAGCTACGTTGCAGCTATGTCATACGAACTCCCACTTTTCTCCCATAATCAACCAAGTTTGGAATTTTTTTTATTTTAGATTGTGTTGTATATGATTATGAGGAACCTTTATTTTCTATCGAGTTTTGTGAATGTTGATTTTTCATCGATTTACAATTGAGTTCGTATAACACCGAATTTTATGCATACGTTGCAGCTATGTCATGCAAACTCCCATTTTTCACCCACAATCAACCATGTTTGGAGAAATTTTATTTAGGATTGTGTTGTAGACGACTATTAGGATCCTTTATTTTATACCAGATTTCGTGAACGTTGATTTTTGATTGATTTACAACCAAGATTGTCTAACACCTGATTTTACGGCTACGTTGCAGTTGTGTCATGCAAACTACCAATTTTCACCCATAATCAACTAGGTTTGGAGGAGTTTGATTTTAGGTTATGTTGTTGATGACTATAAAAAACCTTTATTTTCTATCGGTTTTGGTCAATGTTCAATTTCCATCGATTTAATGTTGAGTTCGACAAACACCTGATTTTAAGGCTATATTGCAACTGTGTCACACAAACTTCCATTTTCTACCCATAATCAATCATATTTGGAGAACTTTGATTTAGGATTGTATTGTAGATGACTATTAGGATCCTTTATTTTATATCGACTTTCATGAACATTGATTTTCAAACGATTTACAACCAAGTTCGTATCACACCTGATTTAAAGGCTACGCTGCAACTATGTCACATGAACTCCAATTTTTAATGTACAATCAACTATTTTTGGACAACTTTTATTTAGTATTATGTTGTAGATGACTATTAGGATCCCTTATTTTACGTTGGCTTTCGTGAATGATGATTTTGCATTGATTTACAACAAAGTTCATCTAAGGCTATGTAGCAGTTGTGTCATGTAAACTCCAAATTTTCACCCATAATCGATTTAGTGTCGGGTTCAGGGAACACTTGATTTTAAAGCTACGTTGCAGCTATGTCATGGAAACTCCCATTTTTCACCCATAATCAACCATGTTTGTAGAACTTTAACTTTTAATCAATTTATAGCCAAGTTTGTCTAGCACCTAATTTTAAGATTGTGTTGAACCCGTGTCATGCAAACTCCTATCTTTCACCCATAATCAAGCAGGTTTGGAGAATTTTTATTTTAGATTATGTTGTAGATGACTATTCAGAACCTTTATTTTCTATCGATTTTTGTGAATGTTGAATTTCCATTTGTCTATTGTTGAGTTCGGCGTAAAACCTGATTTTAAGGCTAAGTTGCAACTGTGTCACGTGAACTCCCATATTTTATGCATAATCAACCATGTTTGGAGAACTTTGATTTAGGATTGTTTTGTAGATGACTATTAAGAACATTTATTTTCTATCGATTTTCGTATATATTGAATTTTCCTTCGATTTAATGTCAAATTAAAAAAAAATCTGATTTTAATGATACATTGCAGTGTTTTCACGAGAACTCCCTTTTTTCACACACAATCAACCATGTTTGGAGATATTTGATTTAGGATTGTGCTATAGATGACTATTAAGATCCTTTATTTTCTATTAGTTTTCGTGAATTTGAAATTTTCATCGATTTAATGTCAAGTTCAAAGAAAACTTGATTTTAGGGCTACGTTGTAGTTGTGTCATGCGAACACCCATTTTTCACCCACAATCAACCATGTTTGAAAAAATTATATTTAGGATTGTGTTGTATATGACTATTAGGAACATTTATTTTCTATCAATTTTTGTGAATGTTGAATTTTCATCGATTTAATGTAGAGTTTGATGAAAACTTAATTTTAAGACTACATTGAACTTTGTCACGCGAATTCTAATTTTTCACCAACAAACAACCATGTTGGGAGAACTTTTATTTATAATTGTGTTATAGATGACTATAAGGAACCTTTATTTTCTATCGGTTTCCATTAATGTTGAATTTCCATCGATTTCATGTTGAATTCAATGATAACCTAATTTTAAGGCTACGTTGTAGCTGTGTCATGCGAACACCCAATTTTCACCCACAATCAACCTCGTTTGGAGAAGTTTGAGTTAGTATTGTATTGTAGATGAGTATTAAGAACATTTGTTTTGTATCAGTTTTTGAGAATGTTCAATCTCCATCAATTTAATGTCGAGTTCGACGAAAACATCATTTTAAGGCTATGTTGTAGACATGTGTGCGAACTCCCATTTTTGACCCATAATTAAGCAAATTTTGAGAAATTTGATTTAGGATTATGTTGTAGATGACTATAAGAACCTTTATTTTCTATTGCCTTTCGTGAATGTTGATGACTATAAAGAACCTTTACTATCTTTTTTCGTGAATGTTGAATTTCCATCGATTTATTGATGGGATTCAGGAAAACTGTATTTTAAGTTTACGTTGTAGTCGTGTCATGCGAACTCCCCTTTTTTACCCACAATCAACCATGTTTGGAGAACTTTGATTTAGGATTGTGTTTTAGATGACTATTAAGAACCTTTATTTTCTATTTTTTTTTGTGAATGTTGAAATTCCATCGATTTAATGTCGAGTTTGATGAAAACCTCATTTTAATGCTACGTTCCAATGATTTAATGTCGGTTCAGTGAAAACCTTATTTTAAGTCTGTGTTGCAGCTGTCATGCGAACTCCCATTTTTCACCATCAATCAACCATGTTTGGAGAACTTTCATTTAATATTGTGTTGTAGACGAACATTAAGAACCTTCATTTTATATCGGTTTTTGTCAATTTTGAATTTCCAATGATTTAATGTTGAGTTCAATGAAAACCTGATTTTAAGACTATGTTGCAGTTGTGTCACGCAAACTCCTATTTTTCACCTACAATCAACAATGTTCGAAAAAATTTGATTTAGTATTTTCTTGTAGCTGACTATTAAAATCCTTTATTTTCTATCAGTTTTTGTGAATGTTGAATTTCCATCAATTTAATGTCGAGTTTGACAAAAACCTGATTTTAAGGCTACGTTGCAGTTGTCACACAAACTTCCATTTTTCACTAACAATCAACCATGTTCGGAGAAGTTTGATTTAAGATTGTGTTGTAGATGACTATTAAGAAACTTTATTTTCTATCGATTTTTCGTGAATGTTCAATTTCCATTGATTTGTTGTTGGTTGAAAAAAAACCTAATTCAAGGATACGTTGAAAATGTGTCACGTGAGCTCCCATTTTCCCCCATAATCAACTATGCTTGGAGAAATTGGATATTAAGAACCTTTATTTTCTATTGCTTTTCATAAATGATAAGTTGGACGAAAACCTGATTTTAAGGCTACGTTGCAACTATGTCACATTAAATCCCATTTTTTACTCAAAAAAAACCATGTTTGAAGAACATTGATTTAGGATTCTGTTGTACATGACTATTAAGCACTTTCATTTTCTATCGATTTTCGTGAATGTTGAATTTCAATCTATTTAATGTCAAGTTCGATGGAAACTTGATTTTAAGGGTACATTGCAGGTTTGTCACGCGAACTCCCATTTTTCAACCACAATAAACCATGTTTGAAGAAATTTGATTTAGGATTGTATTGTAGATGATTATTAAGATCCTTTATTTTCTATTGATTTTCATGAATTTTGAATTTTCATCGATTTAATGTCGAGTTCGATGAAAACCTAAATTTACTGCTACGTTGCAGCTTTGTCACACAAACTCCTAGTTTTTTACACGAAATCAAGTATGTATGGAGAACTTTGATTATGGATTGTCTTGTAGATGACTCTTAAGACCCTTTATTTTCTATCGACTTTTCGTGAATGTTGAATTTCCTTAGGTTTAATGTCGAGTTCGACAAAAACTCATTTTAGGGCTATGTTGCAGCTGTATCACGTGAAATCCCATTTTCCACTCACAATAAACCATGGTTGCATAACTTTGATTGAGGAATGTGTTTTAGATTACTATTAAGAAGCTTTATTTGTTATCGATTTCACGTCGAGTTTGATTAAAATCTGAATTTAAGGCTACATTGCATCTATCTCATGCGAACTCCCATTTTTCAAAAATAATAAACCATGTTTAGAGAACTTTGATTTAGGATTATGTTGTAGATGAATATTAAGAACCTTTATTGTCTATTGGTTCACGAAAATATTGAATTTACATCGATTAAATAACGAGTTCGATGAAATTCTTATTTTAAGGCTTCGTTGCAGCTGTGTCATGCGAACTCTCATTTCTCACGCAGAATCAACCATGTTTGGAAAACTTTGATTTAAGATTGTGTTGTAGATGACTATTAAGGACCTTTACTTTTAATTGATTTAATGTCCAGTTCAAAGGAAACCAGATTAGAATTTAGAATTTCGTTATAGATGACTATTAAGAACTTTTATTTTGTATCGATGGGTTTTCGTGGATGTTGAATTTCCATAAATTTAATGATGAGTTCGATGAAAACCATATTTTAACGCTACATTGTAGCTATGCCATGCGAACTCTAATTTCCGACCCACAATAAACCATGTTTTGATAAGTTTGATTTAGGATTATGTTGGAGATGACTATGAAGAACCTTTATTTTTTATTAATTAAATGTTGAGTTTCACGAAATCTTGATTTTAAGGATACACTGCAACTGTGTCACTTGAACACCCATTTTCACCCACAATGAACCATGTTTGGATAACTCTGATTTAGGACTGTGTTGTAGATGACTATGAAAAACCTTTATTTTATATCTGTTTTCGTTAATGTTGAATTTCCTTCAATTTTTTGTTGAGTTCGAAGAAAACCTGGTTTGAAGGCTACGTTTCAGCCGTCTGATGCGAACAACCATTTTTCACCCACAATCAACCATGTGAAAAATGCGAGTCCGTTGACACATTTGCAATGTAGGCTTAAAATTAGGTATTTATCAATTTTTGTGAATGTTGAATTTCCATCGATTGAATCTCGAGTTAAACTAAAACTTTATTTTAAGGCTATGTTGTAGCATTCTCACGCGAACTCTAATTTTTCACCTACATTCAACCACATTTGGAGAACTTTGATTTCGGATTGTGTTGTAGAAAACTATTAATATCATTTATTTTCTATTGGTTTTTGCGAATGTTTAATTTTCATCGATTAAATGTTGAGTTCGATGAATACCTAATTTTAAGGCTGTGTTCCAAATATGTCAATGAACTCGCATTTTTAACTCACAATCAACCATAGTTGGAGAAATTTTTGTTACGTTTGTTTTATAGATGACTATTAAGAATCTCTATATTCTATTGGTTTTCGTGAATGCTGAATTTCCAATGATTTAATGTCGAGTTCAATGAAAACCTTATTATAAGGCTACATTCCAGCTGTGTCACTGAACTCCCATTTTCTATCGGTTTTTGCGAATGTTGATTTTTCGTCGATTTAATGTTGAGTTCGACGGAAACCTAATTTTAAGGCTAAGTTGCAGCTTTTTCACGTGAATTCCCATTTTTCAAACATAATCAACCATGTTTGAAGAAATTTCATTTAGTATTGTGTTGTAGATAACTATTAATAACCTTTATTTTCTATCAGTTTTCGTGAATGTTGAATTTTCATTGATTTAATGTTGAGATTGATGAAATCGTGATTTCAAAGGTACGTTGCAGCTATGTCACACGAACTCCCAATTTTCACGGACAATAAATCATGTTTGGAGAACTTTGAATTAGGATTGTGTTGTAGATGACTATTAAGAAAATTTATTTTTTATCAATTTTTTTGAATGTTGAATTTCCATCGATTTAATCTCGAGTTAAACTAAAACTTTCTTTTAAGGGTATGTTGTAGCTTTCTCACACGAAGTCTAATTTTTCACACACATTCAACCATGTTTGGAGAACTTTGATTTCGAATTGTGTGGTAGAAGACTGTTAAAAACATTTATTTTCTATTGATTTTCGCGAATGTTTAATTTCCATCGTTTAAATGTCGAGTTCGATGAATACATAATTTTAAGGTTGCATTGTGAATGTGTCAACGAACTTGCATTTTTCACCCACAATTAACCATGTTTGGAGAAATATTTGTTAGGTTTGTGTTATAGATGACAATTAAGAATCTCTATATTCTATTGGTTTTCGTGAATGTTGAATTTCCAATTATTTAATGTCGAGTTCAATGAAAACCTAATTATAAGGCTACATTCCAGCTGTGTCACGAGAACTCCCATGTTTCACGCATAATTAACCATGTTTGCAAAACTTTGATTTAGGATTATTTTGTAGATGACTATAATGAACCTTTATTTTGTATTCGCTTTCGTGAATGTTGAGTTTGACAAAAAAATGTGATTTTAAGGCTACATTGCAGCTGTGTCACGCGAATTCCCATTTTTCACCCACAATCAACCATGTTTGGAGAACTTTGATAGATGATTGTGTTTTAAATGACTATTAAGAACCTTTTATTTTATATCAGTTTTCGTGAATCTTGAATTTCCATCAATTTAATGTCGAGTTTTTTGAGAACATTATTTCAAGGTTATCTTGAAACTGTGTCATGCGAACTCCCATTTTTCACTCAGAATCAATCATGTTTGAAGAATTTTGATTTATAATTGTGTTATAGATGACTATTAAAATATTTATTTTCTATCAATTTTTGTGAATTTTGAATTTTCATTGATTTCATGTTGAGTTCGACGAAAACCAATTTTTAAGGCTGAGTTGCAGCTTTGTCACGTGAAATCCTATTTTTTCTACTATAATCAACCATGTTTGAAGATCTTTGTTTAGGATTTTGTTGTAGATAACTATGAATAACCTTTATTTTCTATCGATTTTTGTGAATGTTGAATTTTCAAGGATTTAATAATGTCAAGTT